>BMAW01121092.1:1274449-1309102 GCA_019974015.1 Nephila pilipes | reverse complement strand
TTTTAAAAAAAAAAAAAAAAAGATCAATATCATTATGAGTTAGGATAATTAGAAGAGACTATTTCACAATACTATATACTTTTGCCACACTCTGTCTATACTTTTACCATAATGGGTTCTTATAATTCAGAATTATAAAAACTTACAGTTTCTTACACTAAATTGAAAGTTTAATTAGAATTTAAACTTAGATATAAAATGTGATACATATTATGCAAAAAATATTTAACATAAATAAAAATAACATTAAATATAAATTAACAAAAGCACAAGTTTTGCTTTTATTATTATTAAATGATTATTACACATGACAATTTGTAAAAAAATATATTTTCTTAAGTATTGAATACTTAATTTCATTTGAAAAAGCTAACAAGATTTCCAAGTTCACTGAAGATCAAACAAACAAAATTGTACATGATTTTTTTAAAATGTTATACTTTCCTATTTTCAGCTTAAAATGCTCGTATTTACAATTTCATTTTCGTTCATTCAATTTCATTTCGTATGTTATTTAATTCGCTTTCATTAAATATATAATGTTTCTGATGAATATTACATTCAAACATATTAATATAAAAATTTAAGACTTTTTGAAAATTTAATCAATTCTTAATTGAATAAGGTATTGTTCAGATGGCAAGGTGTTACTCTTTAAAAGAATATTATAATCTTTTTTTTTTGTTACGACCGGATGAATTGAAAATTTTTGCATTATATCAACAAGACAGACGAATCGGGGATTTGCTATTTGTTTCTTTATTGTAATTATATAGAAAATAGCCAATAGTTCATAAGTAGTTGGATATGGTAACCTAGAAAAATCTGATAGTCTACACTTTGTAGGAATGAACACTGCCATTCCAAAGTGGCATTACACGTCCGGTCTAAATCGTTCCTATTATCTACATCACTTTCAAAAGAGTCGTTGATATTGGCGAGAGAAATGTTTCACTATGTAACCCTGTAAACTGCTATTCTCTTCATGTTTTCAACAGCTTCTCCTCCCGAGCAATCGCCCTCTCTTTAACGATTTCTCTTATAAGCAGGTGATGGTACCTTAACAGTTAACTGACGTCATGATCACATGACACTTATGGTTAGGAATTGATTGATTAATTTTTTTTGTGGGATATGGAGCAAAAGCTATAATCCCGCTTAAAAGAAAAGCGAGGAGAAAACATTACGCTAACTTTGTTTACGTTGCACTGTGTTTTCTATAAAAATTGCTCAACTTGGTGAGTGTCGGAGATTCGGTTTTTGGCGCTTGAAGGAAGCTTGCAGAAAGGTTTCTTTATATACAAAACGGAACTCTTTAAAAGTGCTTATTTCTCGACAGTAGGAACGTGACTTTATATTGGGGTGCATAACCCTCACGGGCTTTAATCCCCAGTTTTAATTAATTAGTTGGAGGTGAGACAGAACTTTGGTTTTCAGCTTGCCCAGAAGTTAATTCAAAAATTGAAAAAATAATGAATTGCCAGAGTAAAAAAGTTAAACGAGCAATGCTTAGTTATTAATTTTACAATTAACATTAAAAGTTATAATAACTATGAATCAGTAAAATTTTAAAAATTTAAAAATTAAATTTAAATTTAAGTTATTAGATATTAGAATCTGAGAAGTCCATTTTATTTGCAGAATGGACATTAAGGTATAGTCAGAGTGCTGACGACGAGAAAGAGAAGATTCTTGAAGGTGGTTCCTTTTTATCTTAGAAGTTTTAAATTTTTAAATAAATGCTATTGATTATTATTACTGTTAAGTGAGGCTAATACTAGTGGCGTTGGTAGAAGTATCTTGACTTATTCCTCATGTCTGGTTAAGAAGAAGTTGAAGTCGGTTCTTGAATGTAGAGAGGGAGCGTTTCTATTGGATGCTGGGTGCGCTCCTATTGGCTTTTGATGATGCTTGTCATTTTGAAGTAGATTTTGGCAGGAAACGGTGTAGAAAAATGATGATGATGAGAAATTGAGAATTAATCAAGTAGTATTTCACGTGGTCTGTGCAGAAGTTGATTGTTATTGATTGGAGTATATTTCTCTATTGCCTGAATAGTTCTGTTGGTGGAGATATCGATTTTATTGTAGAAGTTTTTCGCTAGTTTCTTGATGAATTGCTTGATGGTTGGGAAATTTAATGAATTTCTGATATCAGCAGTGTGTATGTACCAGTGTGCTTTTACTATAGTTCGTAGGATGCTGGATTGAGAGCTTTCTAGGATATCCATAGTAGTAGGTGCACAGTGGGCCCAGACAGGGGAGGCGTAAGTCAGGATAGGTCTAAGCATCAGTGAATAGATAAGCATCTTGTTGGTTCTATTTAATGTAGAGTCTCTCGCGAGAAGGGGAAAAATTTTACTGACTGCTGCTTTATATTGCTGCTTAGTTAGTATTACGTGTTGTTTGAAAGTGAGTTTCTTATCTAACGTAACACCGAGGTATTTTGTGGACCCGGACCAGGGGATTTTGTTATTGTTTAGATATATGTCAGGTTCAATGTTTCTATTATTTTTATTAAAGAAGACGGCCTCTGTCTTGGAAACATTCAGGGCTATTTTCCAAGTTGAGTACCATACTTCTAAGTCTTTGAGGTGGTTGTTTAGTGCTTGGCCTATGTTTTTTGGGAAGTAGTGACGTGCTAGTATCGCAGTGTCATCTGCGTACACGCAGAGAGTTGTGTCTGGATGTTTTGGGATGTCGTTCACGAAGTAGTTGAAGAGGGTCGGAGATAAAATTCCTCCTTGCGGGACTCCTGCTGCGATATTTCTTGGTGAAGAGTAGGTTCCATTGATGATGACAGAGAAATTTCGATTTTCTAAATAAGATTTGATAATTTTGATTAGATGAGGGGGTGTATTAATTTTTATTAGTTTATAAAGTAGACCAGTATGCCAGACCCGGTCGAATGCTTTCTGAATATCAAGGAAAACTGCACCTGTGAGTTGTCCTTTGTAGAATCCAGTTTTAACTAGTTCCACCACTCTGAGTAGTTGGTGTGATGTGGAGAGCTCTGGAACGAATCCATGCTGTTCATGGATCAGGATGTCATTTTCACTATTGAATTTGCTCAGTCTATTGTGGATAATTTTTTCTGCGATTTTGCTTAACACTGAGAGGAGGGATATAGGTCTGTAGTTTTCAGGTTTAGTTGGATCTTTTCCAGGTTTCCGGATCGGTATGATTGTGGCAGTTTTCCAGGAATCCGGAAAGTGACCGATGTCTAGCATATTTTGGATGATATTTCTGAGTTGGTAGATGCAGAGATATGGAAGATTTTTAATCATTTTGTTTGTGATACCATCCTTACCTGGTGCTTTATTAATTTTTAGGATTTTGATGTAATTTGCGATTTCTGAAGCAAGTGGTGGAGTAGGTGGGGGGGAGTTTTCGAAGTTTTCTTTATTCATGAAGAATTCGTGAACGACGTGTTTCACTGTGCTATCATGTGTTGGTGAATTTAGATCGTTTAGTTTAAACTGACTCTGAAGTGAGTCAGCGAGTGTTTCAGATTTGTCTGCGTCACTCAGGGCGATACCAGTTGGGCCGTTTAGGGCGGAAACAGGGGGTCTTCTCTTTCTGAGTGCTTTTGACATACTCCATAGAGTGCCGTTTTCAGCATTCAGATTTTCAAGAGTTTCTTCCCAATCTTTTTGTTTGTGTAAGTGCACTTTACGCCTTATTTCGTTTTGAATTCTGTTTAAATTTTGTTTATCAGCAGGGAATCTTGTGAACTGCCAAAGTTTTTTGGCTTTGTTCCTTTCTCGAAAAAGGTTTCTAAGCTCTCTGCCGATAAATGTCTGTTTGTTTGTCTGGATTGGTTTTGAGGCGTTTTGGTGTGCACTTAAAATGTTGTGTGTTAGTTTGGCTACTTCAATTTCAATATCCTCTCCTCTGTGCGCTTTGGGGAGTGTAAAAGTGTTGATGGTTGTGTCAAGGAGTGTTTTTCTATACAATTCCCAGTTGGTATGGAGCTTCGGCGAAGGAAGCTTAAACTTCTCTTGAGAAGCAAAGTGAATGAGAACTGGGTTGTGATCGCTACTTAACTCCGGTAGCGAGTGTATCTGGAAGGGCCAATCAAAGTTCGCCGTAAGAGCAATGTCGATGGTGGAGGCGGAGTTATGTCCGAATCGTGTTGGAGTGGGAGGGGCTAAGATATCTATGCCGTTCTGATCGGCAAAGTTTTTAAGTGCGTTACCTCTCGATGAGTTGTATGTGCAGCCCCAGGTAGTATGCTTAGCATTTAAATCTCCGCATATTAGTGAAGTCGGCCCTAGATTTAGAATAGTATTTATGTCTGTTGGAACGTGAGTGACTCTGACAGATGGGGGTATATACATCGAGGTAATGAGTATTGGGTTTCCATCTGTTGGGGTGAGTGCAACGATAGTTGCCTCTGCACCGTTTAATGTGGGTGTTGGGATATTGTAGTGTGGGAGAGGTTTCTTAATAAGAATTGCAGTTCCGCCATAAGAGCGATTGTTTGTGGTGGGTCTGTCATTTCTATATGTGGTGTAGTTTGGAATTGAAAATTTCATTCCTGGTCCGAGATGTGTTTCTTGGATTAGTATTAAGTCAGGGTTGTGCTTATCTATGAAGTTCCTTAATTCTACTTCGTGGAACTTTACACCTTGGGCATTCCAAAACACCAGTTTGAGTCCGAGAAGGGTGAATTTTAATTATTGGAAGTGGGTGGTATCGCGACTACACCCGATATGAAAATGTTGAGCTTGTCGAAGTCGCTGGTGACTTTCGACATGTTGTTTAGGGCTTCGAATATTTTCGGGAATTTATTAAATAGGTTTTGTAGCTCTGCAATGGCTGTAATGAAATTAAAGTTTCCTGGTTGTGGGGTGGTAATAGGGGCAGTAGCCGGTTCAAACTGGTGTTTGGCTTCGGCTGACATTTGGGCTATTTGTGGCGCCATCTCTTGGGTGATTTCGTTACTGCAAATGTTCGCAAAAGTAACACCTGCAGTTACGGGTCGGGTGGGAAGGAGGTTCCTGTTTTCCGTTTTCTGAGTAGACTGACCTTTTGCTGGTTTCTTTTTAGGGAACAGCGGACATCCCTGCCAAGAGGCCATATGGTTAGAGTTGCAATTAATGCATTGTGGGTTTTCTAACCTTTCTTTAATAGTGCATTCCCCAGTGCGGTGGTTTTCACCGCACTTGAGGCATCTGGCATTCATTCTGCAATTATGTGAAGAATGGTGGAAATAATTGCAGTTGTAACACTGCGTAGTTCCTTGCTTCTTTTTAAAGGGTACTATCTTGACAATGATGTGCATGATGGATTGTACTTTATAGATTTCCAGGGCGTCATCTCCTCTACGGATTTCTACCATGAAAATGGGGAGTGGGAATTTTGTTTTTAATTGCTTGAGTTGAACGACCTTCTCTACCTTGATGCCTTTAGAGATAAGGTCTTCTTTGATGTCCTCCACATCAGCGTGCACTGGAAGTCCTTTTACACAAATTTTCAAAGGACGATTATTTAGGGGTTGAATCACGTAGTATTCAGCGTTTAGATTGGTCAGGAGAGTGGTAATTCCACGGTGATCATCTTCTGAGTTGGGTGAGACTTTTATATACTGTCCCGATAGCTTGCAGGCTGAATTTGGGAATTTCCTGTTTATGGCCTGGATGATGATGTTGTAGTTCTGGGTAAGCCTAAGCATTACCGGTTGAATCTTTGGAGGTGTGGGGGGGATGTCAGCGTCCGCCATATTGGGATCAATTGCCCCCAACGCATCGAAGCTATTGCTCGTGGTTAAGTTTACATTATTTTCATTAGTGACTGCCTTTTTTGCAGTTTTTGTAGGTTTTTGAAAACAATTTGCGTCAATAACGCGTTGAGCTTTGGGAGCTCTAGTTTGGTTAACTGCAGAAGGTGATGCAGCTTTGCTTTCAGTTAAACTGCATGACTCAGCCATGCGTTTCCTAAGATTTTTAATAGTAGATTTGCTATGATGTTTCTGGCAATTCTTTAAAGGGCAAGGAGAAATAAAGTTCATCTCACCTAGAATTTTGTCCAGTTCCACTTGGCAGGTTTTCTTTTGCTGATACAAGTCCTCTAGTAGTGGTTGGGATCTGACTTCTGGGTCCTCTTCTTCTATGTCTATGAGTCCGTTTAGGTGCTCGATTCTTTGTCTGATAATTTTTTCTTGCTTCGCAAGGATGGCGTGAGTGTAGCAAATTTCCTTTGCTGTTGATGGTTGGTCGTTGCTCTCCAGAGTCACCGTTCCGGTGTCCATCGCATCGTTCGGCGCCTGGGCGCCCACGTTAGGCTTAGAAAGCTCCATAGTTTCGTGCGTCTGTCCTCCTTGAAGTCCAAACGTCGAATCCCTTCTCGACAGTAGTACTTTTTGAATTCCCCCCCCCCTTTCCTTACTATCTTGGTAAGGAGAAACGGAATTGTTTATCCATTGGAATTTCGCAAGTTCACCGATTTCATTTATTTTTTATTATTTCGAATATCTGGAGGATACTCTAGTTGAGTCACTCCAAGTTCCATTTAAAATATTTTGATGCTCAAATTCAAACAATGAATTAAACCACGATAAGCTCAGACATCTCAAAGTATTTTTGTGGACCAAAAAGCGATAATGAGCTCATAATACAAAAGTAGGAAAATAAGAGAAATTGACTTGTTTTTTGGAAGACGAACGAAAAATTTCTCACATATCTAAAACAAATCCGAAACTTCTACTTTCTGAAAGAGAAACAAAAAATCTCTAGATATAATAATATTTCCAATAATAGGTTGACAGGCTTTACTGGAGCTTCTGAGCCAACGACTCTAAATCTCCATATCAGAGCAGTTTGAGATGCTTGACTTTGGCTTTTTCCAGCCCAGAATTGCGTAAAAGATATTTTGGATGGCTTTATAGTGTAAAATTAATTTATCAGAGTGATTTAAAATTTAAAAGTATGAAAAAATTAAGTGAAAGAGAGTTTTTAAAGTATTGGATTTAATTTTTTTTTTCCCCTTTTCGTCATTACACGAATTGATAAAATAAAGTTAACTACATCTGATACAGTATGTGCAGCACGAATACTCGGTAAAGCACGGAATTTAATTTAATCGGATTAACTCAAATATAGACAGGATAGGTTTTACATCCTGTTATTTTATCCATGAAATATACCAACTGGTGTACTAACGGATTTGGTAACAGTATTAAAATAATATCAATGATTCTAAAATAATGGAAATGCGACGTTTTACGAAACCCGTTAGCAATCAAGAGGTTTCCTCTGTATTAAGTACTATTCATGGCTTGGTTTAGTTTAGTTTTTGTTGACGTCGCACTAGAAGCAACAAGAGGGCTATTGGCGAAAGACCTCATACTTTTGAACCTCGGGACAGTGACGAGGATGACAAATGAGCTGGCAAACCTTTCCTAACTTCCATACCACGCCAACGGATGACTTTGGGCTTCAATATATTTAATGTGCATCAGCCCCAGCTATACGGTGGGCCTTTAGTGGCCAAGGATCGTACCCGCAACTGAACGAAAACTGCCGTCCACGAATCCAAAACCATGACAACTATTCATGGCACCAATCTGCCAAAAAATACCAAGCTTTATTTCTTTAAACATTTTTTACGATTTGTTGTAGAAAAACCCCGACAATGCTACAAGTGTTTCAGTTTCTATCATCTCTTCCGATACTGCCCCCAACCTGTAATATGTATTAAGACTTCCGTCGACGCGCATCTACAAATTTCCATGCATGATGTTAATCCTATGGAGTTTCTTAATATACTTTTATATCTAGAACATTTATTTCGACAGCATGGAATAAAGTTTATTTGAAAGAGTATTAAAATAAAGAAAAGTTTCTCTGGAATTACCTTTTTTTTTATAATTTTTTATACTTTTTTTAAAAGCAATAAACAGGAAAAAAAAAAAAAGAATGGAAAGTAATACTGCGTTAAAGCACTGTACCGTAGAGTTATATTTACTCTCAAACTACATCTTTAATTATTAATTTTTATATTTTTTGAAAAAAATTATATGAAAGATTCGATGTAATACCTTAAATCAGTTATGAATAAGTTCAGTACAATTTAGCAAAATTCAGTATAGAATTTGATCATTCCGAAGAATACGAGAATAATCTTCAAAAATCCAATAATAACGAAGGAAAAAAAACTCAATTTCAATGTTAAGGGATAAAAATTATTTATTCTAGTACTTTATTATTACATATTTTTTTTTTTTTTTTTTTTTTTTTGCAATTTTAATTTATTTTTATACGATTCAAATTACTTTAACTAATTTCGATCCGCTATTTACTACACAAATTCATTGTACTTCTTCAAATTGGTAAGTATTTCTTTAAAAAAAAATTTTTTTCGGTTCATTTTAAATATCAAACAAAACTTTCAGGTAAGCAGCAAAAAGGTATCTGGAGCACGATTAAGCCAAAAATACTTTTCTGAAAACAAGATCACAGGATCACGTAAGTTCTTACGAACTTCAATTTATTTTTTCTATTCGAATCAAATTACTTTAACCTAATTTCTATTTACTTTTATTACATAATTAATTTACTTCTTCGAATAGGTAAACATTTTCTTAAAAGTACTTTTCAATGATTCATTTTAATAGCAAGAAGATGGATGGAGAGCAGTTTAGACGACAACGCATTTCAGAAAACAAGTCCGTTTGAAAAATGGTAAAAATCCAGAAAAACAGTATATTACTACGCAGAGAGTTTTCCCCGCGGATCGTCTTGCTCACGGTTGCTACAAACTGGTTTTTCCCAAGGACAACGCTTTGGAGATCAGCCTTTAACTAGAAATTAGGATTTGGTGGGGGAAAATCTTCAACCCCGTAAACTGAAGGATCCCCAGAAACCTTCTCTTTTATGATCTTTCAAGTGCATATTTTTAAAATTAAATTCTCTGCTTGTAATTTGAAGAGTCAGCAACGCAAGGAAAGTATGGAAAGGAAAATTAAAAATCTCGCTTTAGTGCAAAAGGATACATGGTTATTTAATGTTGTGCTCCATTGATAAATGATGATTTACCACCCATTGAGGGAAGCTGACCGATTTCTCAAAATTTGAAGTGATCTGAGGATTTCACTTTTAAAGTTTTCTTACGTACGCGTAATGTCCGTGGAAAATTTGTATAGCTTGCTATACAGATATCTATGAGGTATTACACAGCATTTAAAAATTATTTCAAATACGATTTCTAAAAAAAGAAGCAATCCTTCTCTTCTATTTTAAATATTTAAAAAATACACCAGACAAATTATTTTATTAATTATTAAAATGTGAACAATTCATCTTTTTTAGATGCGTCGTGAATATATCAACGGAGTTATCGTAAATTTGTTACAGCATGCTATGTTTACACCTTCAAATTCGAAATTAACATGTTTTTCCGGTATTTAATCATTTTCACAATACAGAAGTTGAACATCGACTATTATAAAAATTTGTGTTACAGAAATTTATTTCAGCTATTTAATAACACGAATTATCAAAGTAACAAGAAAAGATCATTAGAAAGATAAGTTTTTAAGAGACGAAAAGAATTTTTTTTAAATTTTTTTTTCTGGAAAGTCGGTAGATATATTTGAAAGAGTTCTATTTGTTATCAGGAAAATAAAGATCCCTCCTTTCTCCATGAAAGTCAGGATCAACTGCAAAATCTAGAAAAAAAATATTGCCTTTGTGTATTGCGGACAGAAAAAGGTCACAAAAACTTTTATATGGCATTTTTTTAAAAGTTCAGTGTAAAGTTTTGAAGAACGGATTTAGCCTCCCAAGATGCGCTGTTTTTATTGTTATTATTGAATTACTCAATTAAATATAAGAAATAAAATAAATGATGAAATGTTGAGAAATGTACAATAGTAAAATTTTCCGATAATAAAATTGAAGCAAACAATATATTACTAAGTCGAATATGATATCAGCTACATATAATTAAAATTAAAGTAAACGATAAATCATTAAATTTAATACATTTAAGCTAAATATAGTTAAAATTGAAGCAAACGATAAGAAATTGAAAAGTGATCTGGTACTCCAAAAGTGATCCACCTAAAACAATAGCCCCTTAGGTGGCTAATAATAGTAAATCAATATTAAAATCAGTTGAACCCAAAACATTCCAAGAAGGAAGCCAAACTTAAAGTCATAGTTTGAAATTCTTGAGGCAAAAAAAAAAAAAAAAAAAAAAAGCTACCACACAGTTTAAAATTCTGAATAATGTTAATTATTTTCAGTCGTATCTTGATTCCAGTTTGCATGCAGAACGAACGTTAAATCTTCTTTAGTATAACAAGAGTAATATCAATCAATTTCAAGAACAGGTTCATGTTTTTGAGAACTTTTTAACTTGAATAAAATGACTCACACGAGTCATTTTATTCATTTTTAGTCATTTTCTCAATACAAAAAACATTTTTCTTACTAAGCCACTCTATATTTCTGAAATAAATAGAGCTATAAAATCTGCTAAATATATGACTCCAGAAGCAGATCAGATTACAGCAGCTTTCCTAAAAAACTTGAATAACAGATAAAGTATCATTGTTCTGAACTATTTTCAACACTTGTTTGAGAATTCAATGGTACCTCAGTCTTGGAAGCATGCAATTGATCTTCGAAAATCCCGAAATCCTGCAAAAATAAAACTAAAATTTCTCCAAAGACACCAATAGCTTTAATTTTTTATTTCTTCTAAAATGTTTGAAAGACGGCTGGTGAATAAATTTTTTATCTATTAAAGATCAAACGACTGCTCTCGTTAGTACCTTAATATAGTCCTGGTACAATAAATCTAAAAATACATGGAGGATACTAAAGCAAAATAACTTGAATATTTTTTCATACGTTGATGCTAACGGGGAACAAATTGTGTTCATCTCTAAATTGATGAATTTCACACAGCTTCCGTGTGAGGTTTATACCGATAAATTTGGATTCCAAGACAATAATTAGCCAATTTTTGTTATAAGAGCCTATTATAATTTTTGTTATAAATTTTTGTTTCGGGGCACTCGAAAATTGTTTGAAATGATTTGGCGGGTAGTCCCACAAAATATCGGGGACGGGGTCCAATGTATATATCGACTGGATTGGCCCGGAAGATATCAACAGCAATATTTACAGAAACAGAATAAAAAGGACTAACAAAATTTTTTATTCAAGTAAATTTTTCGAAATCTTGGGGAACATCCCAACCATAGATATAATATTCAATTGTACAAAGAATAGAGGAGAGGGTTCTTAGAACTCGAATCAACTGAAAAATGATCATAACTCACGGGCTTTTACAAAAATTCAACTCACAAGATAATGTACTGTTTTGTACCTGTAACCGTACAAAAGTCACATTCGTGTAACGATGATAATTCTGAAACATATGAAGAATCAGTTAGTTCCAAGGGTAGCACAAATTGGAAAAGTGTCACAAAGAGTGAAATGAGTTCATTAAAAGAAAGTCAGACCTGGGAACTAATTGATCTACCAGTTGGAGCTGGAGCAATATTCTGTATGTTAGTTTATGGATCAGATCCTAATGGCAGTTTTAACGAATACAAAGCCAGACTCTTTGTGAAGGGCTTTAGTCAATTCCAGGGCATTGACTGCAGTGAAACATGTAGTCCAGTAGCCAAATTAGGAACAACGCGTGCAGTATTGAGAGTTGATGCTGAAGAAAGAATGCACTTTACACAATTTGCTGCATCAACAGCGTTCCTTTATGGAGACCCGGAGGAAACCATATACGAGGGCTGTTTCTTTTTCAATGTCTGAACGGCTGCGAAATCAACTCAGAAGTAAAAATCAAAACTGTTTTGGAACAATTAGATGCACTTTCAAGCTACTTCTCTACATAGTCATCGTTTCAACTGAGAAATTTGTCGCAGTGTGGTACCAACTTTACAATACCCTTATCTTAGAAGGCATCTGTCTGTGCTTTCAGCCAGTTCTCGACACTATTCTGCAGCTCGTTGTCTGAGCAAAACTTCTGCCTCCTTAGCCAGCGTAGTATGTGAGGAAAGGGGTGGAATTTCAAAGGAGCCAAAAGTTTGGGCTGTATGGTGGGAGATCGAACAAGTACAATTGAAAACACTGTCGGAGAGTCTTTTGTTACAGCTGACACGCGTGAAAGTTTTTTTGAACACATTACTCATTCGTCGATGAATTTCGGCTGCATTTCAGTCCTCAGCATGCAGTAATCGAATGACAGTCCGCACTACACATTTGGCGGGAGACTGTTGTTTGAGACATGTTTACGTGCTCACTCAGAACTGGCAACTGTGACCTGTCAGGCATAATAGAGACACTAACGTTGACGTTGAAATTCAATGGGTGCCTAGAGCGCGGGGTGCTCTTCCAGCCCAAATCTAGCAAATAAAAAATCCATTGGAGAAGTGGATTTAACTTTGTGTAGAGGATTGTCCAGAGAATGTATGCTGAAAAAATTGAAAGAAACAGATGAAAAAGTTTCGAGAAAAAAGCAGTTGAAGATACCAGCATAGCTTGCGCCATCTATTGCGAAGAGAGTCAGTTGGTTCTTGGAGGAGTGAAGTTCCTCGAGGGGAATGTTGAGCTTGCGGTGAGTGGAGTAGAGCGACTGTGATTGGCTGCCCTCGAAGGAAGCTAAGTTACCATATATCTGATGGGAGGGGCTATCATCAAGTTGATAAGACGAAGACGGCTTCGTCACTCCCCCTAGTCGTAAAACTGCCAAAAGGCAAATAATCTCAGAACTCAATGCAACACAAACTCAAAATAAATTCAAAAACCTTACCATACAAGAGCCTAACAATACTCAAATAAACGAGGTCGTCATTCCACTTAAGGAATTACTCCCTCCCTAATGCTAAAAATCCATAATTATAAGAACCAATTGAAGGCGATCAACCAAGTAATTCCTGACCTATGCACTAGACTATCTGGTGAGTACATAAAATTGTTCGTAGACATACCAGAAGAATACCGAAAACTCTTCGACTACCTAGCATCAAGAAGTGAATACGAGTACTACGTCATACGACCGATCCACCAAAGACCAGTTAAGGCCATTATCAAAGGCCTTCCAAAAGAAACCACATCAACAGAAATACAAGAAGAACTCTTAGAATTTGGCTTTAACCCTCTTAAAGTAGTTCAGCTAACAAACAGAAGATCCAAATTACCAATACCTGTCTACCTTGCAACTCTCCCCAGATCCCCTGCGGCAGAAAAATTTTTTGAAATCTCCCGACTTTGCTACATGACTGTCGAAATTGAAGGATACCGCGGAAGCGGCAAAGTTACACAGTGTTATCGATGTAACTTTTTTCATCATTTGGCTGAAAATTGCCATATCTCTCCCAGATATCTTAAGTGCGCCGAACCTCACCTCACAAGAGAATGCCCCATCAAGGAACGCATCCAAAACCCCGAGTGTATCAATTGCGACCACAAGGGACACTTAGCTTCATATGGTGGGTGTGAAAAACACCCAAAACCTCCAAAAAAGCAAAATATCATCAACAAGAATCAAAACGCAGTGAAGGAAAACGTCACCTTTGCAAATGCACTCGCTAACAATCAACAGATGGCGCCACAGGAAAAAGACTCAGGAAAATAACTCATCCAAGAAAACACCCAAAACCAACAATAAACCATCTAACAACTCTCAAACCAATAGAAACAAAGCTGTTAACCTCATCAATAAGCATATCAAACAAAAACAGAACACAGAAGAAGAAGAAGAAGATGATGATGAAAACACCCCAGACTTTTTCACCGCCATAAAAATGCTGCAAACTTTCACAGAACTTTTCAAACAATTACCCGGCGTACTCAAGAACCTACCTAAAATAAAAGCTGCCAAGGGAAAAACCAACAAAACTTACGCCTTAATAGAAACACTTATGGACTCTGATGATCAAGAAGCCTTCACTTTTACCCTCAATATCCACCCAGAACAATAGCTACAAATTATTTGGCCTCAGCCTCTTTTCATGGAATGCTAACGGCTTATTATCTCGTATTGTTGAGCTACGAGATTTTTTACAGAAGCGCAGCACCAATCTATTAATGATACAAGAAACTCACCTGAGACCACGCAACACAATACACATTCCAAACTATACTGCCTACAGAGATGATAGGCTACACCATGAAATAGCATCTGGAGGCACCCTAATATTCATCAAAAATTCTCTTGCACATCATAGACTGACAACCCCACCACTCCAACACGTTGAAGCCACAATAGTAATACTCACACCTACAAACCACTTAGATGTCACCCTCGTTTCCGTATACATACCACCTTCATCTCACTACACTAATTTCATAAAAGACTTAGACATTTTATTTAAATTAAGTAATAACTGCGTCATTATTGGTGATTATAATGCCAAATACCAAACATGGAATGCACACACCAACACACCCAGAGGAGTAAATTTACACAACTACATAAACATAAATGACATCACACTAGAATACCCTCCCCCACACACTAGATTCGGAACAAACTCAGCCACAACAATAGATTTTGCACTTATTAAAATTTTTAATTATAATCACACAATAAACTCCTTACCTGAACTTTCATCCGACCATAACCCCATAATTTTAGAATTCATTTTCACACTCACACACCACATCAACAAAAGAGCCATAAAAACTAACTGGATAAATTTTAAACAAGAAATTAACAAAAACATAAATTTTACAAATTTTCTCAACATCAACAACACAGCTAAACTAGAACAAAAAATTAATGAACTCACAAACAGCATCATTACAGCACATCAAACAGCATCAGGACCAATTAACACTAAAAACGAAAGATACACTCCACCACTCATCAAACAACTCATTAGATTAAGAAACAAAACTAAAAATCAATACCAAAGAACACTAGATCCCAATATAAAAACACAAGTTAATAGAATACAAAACAACCTTAAAAAAGAAATCCACAAATTTACACAAAAAAGCTGGACACAAACATTACAAACACTCAACACACAGGAGAAATCCATATGGAAAATCACGAAAGCCTTCAAAAATAAAAGAAGCAACATTCCCCCCCTTCAAAATAACAACACCATATCTGAATTTGAAATAGACAAATGCAACCTAATAGCAAACACCCTTCTACATAATTTCACAGAAAAAAAAAGACCATTAAATTATAAAACTGACATAGATAAAAAAAAAAAAAGTACACGAAACATTACTAAACTACTTTAAAAACCCTTCACTCACACCCTCACAAACAGTCTGGCCCAATGAAATCACTTCTTACATCCAAAGAATCTCAATTAACAAAGCACCAGGCAAAGATCAAATAACAAACAAAATGCTTAAAAACTTTCCTCTCAAACTTATCTTCTTGCTAACCTACTTAATAAATCAAATTCTTAAACTTCAATGTTTTCCTAACTCCTGGAAAACCTCAGTAATATTTCCTATTCTTAAACCGGGGAAAAATTCCCGCCTACCAGACAGCTATCGACAAATAGCGCTTCTTTCCTCCCTCAGCAAACTAACCGAATCTATATTCCTCATTAGAATCAATGAACACATTGACAACACCAACATACGTAATCCAAATCAATACGGCTTCACGAAACACTTAGCAACCACACACCCACTCATTAAATTAACTGAATATATTTCATCGGGTCTTGAAAAAAGCAAATTAACTGGCGCGGTCTTCCTTGATATACAAAAAGTCTTCTACCGCGACTGGATAGAAGGCCTAATTTATAAGCTTATCAACTACAAATTCCCAGCACCACTAATCAACATCATACACTCATACCTCACAAACAGAAACTACCAAGTAAAAATAAATAACACTCTTTCAGACACACACAACACAAATTCTGGTGTAGTTCAGGGATCTTTAATTGGTCCAATATTATACAATCTTTACTTAAACGACATTCCTGAATACAACCTAACAATAATAAACATGTATGCTGACGATACAGCTATTTTAACAAAATACAAAAACATTAAAACTATCACATTTGCACTAAGCAAACACTTAAATATCCTTGAAAAATACTACAACGACTGGAAAATAAAGATCAATGTCGAAAAATCGGCAGCGGTCTTGTGTGTTTTCCAGAAAAAGAATCATAAACACTCCACCACCCACTTTTTACAACATACAAATCCCATGGTCTCAGAAAACTAAATATCTAGGACTCATACTAGTTAGACAAATCACTGACTTGGAAACACCACATTATACACTCGCGAGAAAAATTCCGGAAAGCCAAATGTAGCATTTCCCCCTTAATTTGCCGGGATTCTGAAATGACTTTAGAAAACAAGCTGCTTCTGTACACATTTGTTCTCAGACCTATCATAACTTATGCATGTCCCATCTGGGCGTATGCGGCAAAATCCAATATTAATTTATTAGAATCCACACAAAGTTCAACACTCAGAATGATTACTAAAACAAGATGGTATGTAAGAAACAATGAAATACTCAAAGTCACTAAAATCCCCACATTTAGAAAATTCATACAAAAAATAGCCAAAAAATTCTTTGATACACTTAGTTAACTTAGAAAATTATACATCAAGACAAAATTCTAAAAGACCCCGCTCAGTATTACTAGATTCATATAACCCTCCTAAATTTTAAATTCACATCAAAATTCTCTTTCCCCTAAGCATTAAACTACATAGCCGTATACGCCCACTTACACAGTTACACCCACATTACAAACACGGTAGCCAGGGACAGCTAATGGGACAGTTCCCCTCCAAGAAGCTATAGCCAATGGGAAACCAGTCTACCAGCGCCACCCCTGACCGAAACCTTTACCTCCAAAGTGCCTACTTTACCAGAGATTTCGGATACTGACTCTGTCTAGTGCAGACGTACGATCCTGAGCGCATTTTTCATACAAGCATATTTTTTCTCTTCTCACCTCTGGTGATTTGAGATTTCTCTCTTGAGGGTTCTATTTGAGCTGCACCATGGAGATTTCTAAGGAGAGTGATTCTCCTCCGCTAACTACCGATGATGCTACTTCCGCCACCAATGTTCAGACGGAAACGACCGCCTCACCACCACCACGTCTTGACCCTGATGCTTCTTCTGAAGAAACCGAAAGGTTCTTCGTTGAGCATTCTGAGGGTGTCAGATTGTTAATTGAACTACGAGAAAGCTATGCCCTTTGGGCAAAAAAGTTTACTGCCGCTTCCTCACAGAAGCCTGACGACTTTGCGAAAGCTCACGCTGAGCTAGGCATTGCCTACGCTCAGCTCTCCGCAATTAAAGTGTCCCAATTTTCAAGCTTCCGGCGACCGCCACAATCCTCGATAAAATTATCGAGGCGGCGAAAAAGGAAGCCGAGAAGCGAGCGAAGAAGGCGGCAAAACAAAATGTCACCCGTTCTCTCGCCCAAGCGCAGGAAGTAGGTGTGGCTTCCGCGAAAGCTCCGGCTCAGGGAGGGGCTTCCCTTCCAGCGAGCCAATCAAAGAAGCGTTCTGCTGATGCGGAACCTAAAAAGGGTAAGAAAACCTTTCTTGATCTCACCACGGTCCAGACGACCACTACTACTACAATTAATACCAAAGGAGATGAGATTTCTGATCTCATTGAGGAAGAGGACGCTGGGGAACCAGTGAACCCCGCCACTTTTGCAAACCGAACCAAAATTCCTCCATTCTTTATCACGCCGAAGGGTGATTGGAGGCAACTCCTCTCCTTCGCAAATTTAGAAGCGCCATCGCTGTATAGCAAACTAAGAGGCCGCTTCCTCCTTCTCGCTGTCAACCATGAGACGGAATATAGGAAACTAGCGAACTTTCTACGCACGGAGGGCGTAGAATTCAAATCCTATATGTTAAAGGCTGACCGTCCTTTGAAACTAATTCTCCGTGGCCTCCCTTCTACTACCGATTTAGAAGAAGTCAAACAGGAGATTGAGAGCGCAGATTTTACTGTGCACAAAATCTCCCGTCTGAGTAAATTCCAGACTAAAGCACTGATGCCCCTCATTTATTTTCAAATCCTAAACAATTTACACGCTGAAACCATTTATAGTTACACCGACATGTTCGGTACGGTCATCAGCTTTGAAAATTATCGGGGCAATAAGCGCAATTCTCAATACTGGAGGTGTCAGGTATTTTTTCACTCCTCTGAGGTTTGTCACCTCCCTATTAAATGCGTAAAGTGCGCAGGGGCTCATCGAGCTAGGGACTGTCCAAATGATATCGACACTCCTCTTAGGTGTACAAATTGTGGTGGGGAACATGCTGCGAATTGGCGCCAGTGCCCCCGTTTTCCCAAGGGCAAAAATTCAAGCCCTAAACTAATGTTAAAAATCAAAATAAAAAATTAAAAACTAAAAATTCGGCCCCTAAGCCTAAAATTGTTAACTCTCCCAAGAGCCAGCATCCTCTCGAGAGTTATCGACAGACCACCCCACAGGTATCATACTCCCAAATTTTATCCGGACAGACTACGGTTCATCCCGCCCCTGTTCAAAATTCTACGGCTTCCCCCAGCTCTGGATATTTTGGGGAAATATTCCGAGCTATTATGGCTATTGCCAGTGACGCTAACTTCGACGAGCAACTTTTTGCTCGGCATTCCGGGAGTGTCTCCCTGCCCTCCGCCAGGTCACAGCGGCTGACGACAAGGCCTGCATTATTTTTGAGGCCTATGTCGCCCTTAAGCACGGGCACGCTTACCGAGCCCCACCCCAACACTAAAATTCAATCGTGACGTGCACGACATTTCTCTTGGGTTCTGGAACGCAAATGGTCTGCGTTCTAAGATTAATGAAGTTAGAGACTTCGTCACAGAGCATAATTTTAATCTGTTTTTGGTTCAAGAAACAAAGCTCCAACCGGGGCACGAACCCTAGATCGCCAACTATCGTCTTTACAAAGACGATAGGATAACTTTAACTCCTCGTATCAACGGAGGTATCACTTTATACTGTAAAAGTAATTATGAACACTGCAGACTCCTCTTACCGAGGTTACAGTATATTGATGCAATTGCTATCGAAATTAAAATTAATAATTATCCACCATTGCGAATAATTTCTGCTTATATTCGCTATACCCCACACAATCGTTACTTTTTTCCAGAGGAGGATTTTATTAAACTTCTAAATTTTGGTCAAAATGTAATTATTGCTGGAGATATAAATGCCTGTCATAAAGACTGGCATGATTCAAGATCAAACAATTTTGGCTTTATACTCAAAAATGTTATAAGCAGAACTCCAAGTGCTAGGGTTGTTGCACCGTACACCCCTAATATTCATTTTAATCTTTAAAAATATTCCCTTTAATTATGACATAAGAGTCATTCATGATCTGAGATCATGAATGACTACCATTAAATGACCGGTAGATGTTCAGATCATCTACCGGTCATTTTGACTCTTAATACTAACTCTGCATTTTTAAAATTACCAGAGCAACTCTCTACCAATTGGGAGAATTTTAAATTTATTTTAAATTCAAAACCCCTCCCTATTCCGGAAACCTCCAGCAACGAAGATATTGAAAATTCTATAGAACAAATTGGTGAAACTATTTCTGAGCACTTGTGACGGCCTCAAAACCAAAATTTAAACCTCCTAATTTGAGACTCCCTATTGAAATCAGAACTAAAATTCGTCGCAAAAATTATGTACGGAGAGTCTGGCAAAGATGTAGGAATCCGGCTCTTAAATCTGAACTCCATGCACTCAGTAATGAGATTAAAAGAGACATCCAACACTTTTCCCAGGAAAGATGGGAAAAACACATTGAAGGCCTCTCGCCTGATACAAACACCCTTTGGAGGGAAACCTCCCGACTCAAAAAGACTTTTCACACCATTCCGCCCCTGAAGGGCGCCCTAGGCAGTGTTGCTGTAGCTCCTATTGAAAAGGCGGAAGTTATAGCTGATAGCCTTCAAAAGCAATTTGAACCAAATGAAGACGAGAATCCCAGATTTTCAGCTCATACTACACGAAAAGTCCAAAGATATTTGGCGTCCCCTACATGCCTAGACCTGGAACTAGTCCAGGCTAGTGATATTTTGGACTTTATACAAAAAACTAAAATTAA
Organism: Nephila pilipes; assembly: GCA_019974015.1. Lineage (NCBI taxonomy): Eukaryota > Metazoa > Arthropoda > Arachnida > Araneae > Nephilidae > Nephila > Nephila pilipes. Next base: position 1,289,019 of record BMAW01121092.1, on the reverse strand, counting down.
GAAGGCTTTAATTTTAGGCGGGATTGGATTTAATTTCAAACCTCATCCATAAGAACCTCCCTCTTGAATTTATTTTCCTGTTTACGCTGCTCTTTAACTTTCTTATATAGAACTGCTACTTCCCTAAGGCTTGGAAGATCGCCATGGTGGTCCCCATTCTCAAGTCTAATTCGGATGATTCGAAACCTCAAAATTTTCGCCCCATATCGTTACTCAGTTCGCTGAGCAAAGCATATGAATATGTTATTTTGAATCGCCTGGACCAGTTCTGCAATTCCAGGAATATTGTTATTCCGGAGCAGCATGGTTTTGTTCCCAAGTGCTCTACTGTAACACAGTTACTTAGAGTTACTGAGACGGTCCAGCAAGGCTTTTCCAATAAGAAAGCCACGGGTATGCTTTTTATCGATATTGCCAAAGTTTTTGATAACATTTGGCATGATGGGCTCATTTCCAAGATGATGCGACTTGGAATTTTGGACCAACTTATCAAAATTATTCACTCGTTCCTGGACTCTCGTAGTTTTCGGGTTCGAGTCGAAAATGCAGTCTCCTCCCCCCGTCCAATCCTTAGTGGAGTCCCCCAAGGATCGATTTTAAGTCCAAGAATTTTTTCTTTGTACGTAAATGATATCCCGAAGGCTGCCAACATTCACTTAGCAATGTATGCTGATGACACTGCTATTATGTCCGAAGACATCTGCAATCGGAAAATTATTGCAAGGTTGCAGAGATACATTTCTCGTTTACAGCTCTGGCTCATTGACTGGAAAATAAAAGTTAATGCATCTAAAAGCGCTTGCCTCCTCTTTACGAAACAACGGTGTATTGGCAATTTGCCAGCAGTCATCATTTTTGAACAACCCGTCCCCTGGGTCACTGAATATAAGTACCTAGGGTTAATTCTAGACGCCAAATTAACAGTTGCTTACCACATCCGAAATGCTCATCAAAAGGCTATCGGAATGAGCAGTTTGCTCACTCGCTTGATTTCTCGTAAGAGCAAGCTGGCGATCAGGCACAAAATTTTGCTCTACAAGTCGATCTTGAGACCGATCATGTTGTACGCGTCGCCTATTTGGGCGTCTGCGGCAACCACCCATCTGAAACGACTGCATGTCTTTCAAAACATCCACCTTAGGAAAATGATAAATACACCCTGGTTTGTCCGGAACGAAGTCCTGCATAAAGACCTTAACATTGAATCAATTCTCGAGTTCATTAAAAAACAATCATTACATTTCTTTAACAGGATCCATCAAATACCTAATGCACTGCTTCAACAACTCCCCGCGTATGATGCGTCAATCGCATCTTCGCAAAAAAGACCAAGAGCCACGCTCGGACATTCATATGTTCACTTCCCAGCCATAAAAAGGCTGCGAGAGCATTGAAGTAATGCATTAGTGATATCCTGCTTATTTTTCAAAATTCAGGACTTCACATCGATAAGTGGCAATGCCCCATGGTCAAAATAGACCTCGCGTAATACTGTCGATCACTTTCAAAATTTTTAAAATCTTGAAAATTTATACACTTTTAACTTATAATAGCATTTTCCTAAGTTTAGAATCATGTTTAGTCACCAGGCGTTGCTAGTGGCGCATAGCTCAATTCTTCTTAATTCTTTCTTTACAAACTCATCTCCTCGCGTTTTAAATTCTCCCTCAAAATTTTAAACTGCATTTTTCTCTAAATTGGTTTCGGTACGGCATTTCTTTTTATTTCAATTTAATTTTAACTTAATTTTTACCTTGTTATAACCTCTCAAATACCCGCGGACGGCAGCTTTCTCGCAGTCGTTTTCGACTGCGAACTGAAGTCTCACTCCTAACGCTCTCTCTCTGCCCATTGCTATATATGCTCCTTAGCTTACTGGCAACAGCGTCCAATGGCAATGCGCGCTTTTGTAACTTTATTTTCCAACTTTGTTTCGGCAGTTCCTCACTCTGCTGAACGCCCAGGCGCATGTTGCCTTGATCAAAATTACTATAGTTGTTTACAATTAAGCTTAAAATTTTTATTAATGATGCACTTAACTTTTAATATTAATTCTGATGAGAGGGTAAGTTTTTATTTAAAAAAATAGAAACCTCGTAAGCTTAGCCGTTACCGTTACCGTACTTTACCAGACTTCCCAGACAGCCAGTCACAGGTCTTCCTCTGAAAACATCTTACAGAAAGCTTAAATTCCATCTTTTTACAATGTTAAATGTTTCATATTACCGACCCGAGCTTAAAGGCCGCTCCGCGGCCTATGTGCTTGAATAATTTTCTAGCGTATCATCAAGTTGGAGTGAGATTGAGAAATTGAAGTTTTTAGTTAAAAAGTTTAAAAATAAGTAGAAGGGGGGATATGGGGAGAGTTTTAAAAAGTGGTGTGTCTTGAGAAAGTAATTGAATGTTGTTGTTTCTATTCATAAGTGATTTCCATTAATGCTGCAATGATTGCGAACTTTTTATTTGCTTATCCTTTTGCTGATTTGATTTTGTGAAGGTTAGTGAGTAGTCCTGGTATGTATAATATAGTGTACAGGACCACAGTAAGCATTTAAGATATTATTTATTTCAGTAGCATAGGTTACGTGATGCTTCACGTACTACATCGAAATGGCGTCCTCCTACAATTTTACATGATATAAACAACGGCTTTAGTACATGTGGCGCCATCTATTAAATAGACTAAAAACTAATATCTAACATGCCCCCCCTTTTTTTTTTTACAAAATATTGAGTTCAATGAATTAAATTACTTAACAATGAATACAATTACTTATTTAAAATTTACTTAATACAATACCATCTCTTGTTATGGACAACAAAACTTATCTGAACTGTTTTACAAAGTTATAGCTTTAATTAAAAAAAAAATTTTTAAAATTTAACTCTGAGATTAACTATTGAACTAAAATATGTTTGTCATAGTTCCTTCAATTGTCTCTATAGCGAAAAGGCTTCACAATATTTCTTGAAGATTTCCGTATCACAGGATTGCTCTGCTCACTACAGTTTTCAATTGGAACTTGCAGTTGTTGGTTAATATTGCTTTTGTTTGTTTTAGGTGATGCATTTACTTGACTGTCTGCAGAATTGTTTGGAATTTCAGTAGCATCACTGTTATAGAGATCTTCTACAGTTCTTGAGCAACATGGATTATTATCCTCAGTGTAATCTTGTCGAATTTGAAATCGGTTTCTCCTGAAAACACCTCCATCCTCTCCTTTTATTATATATGAGCGAGGTTGAGGACCTACTTGAATTATAGTTCCTTGCTTCCAAGGCTTTTTCATTTTATGCTTAAACCATACTTTGGCATTTTGATGTAGCACAGGCAACACTGTTGCATGCTTGTTAGCATATTTGTTTTGAATGATCTGCCTTTCCCTCAAAGCTTCTCTTGCTCTTTCAACATCAAATGTCGGTTTTAATTGACCTGGATGTGATGCAGGAAAGTTCTTATCTTTCTTCCCATTAATAATTCAGCTGGTGATGGCATGTCCTTTGCTGGTTGTATCCTGTAGTCAAGCAATACAACATACAAATCTTTTCCTCCGTCTGCAGCTTTAGTAAAAGAATTTTTTATTGTTTGCACTGCTCTCTCTATTTGTCCATTTGCTCTAGGAAAATGAGGCGGTGTAACATGATGTTTAATACCCCATTCTCTAAAGAAATTAGTCATCAAATTTGAGTTAAAGGGTGGTCCACCATCACTCATAAGGTCTTCTGGTATTCCATGTGTTGCATAAAAGGATTTCATGACTGTAATGATAGATTGCGCTGTTGTACTGTTAAGTGGTTTCAGTTCAACATATTTGGACAAATAATAACTATATCAATAGCAGATGTTCTTTGCCTTTTAAATAAAAGAAATCACATGCAACTTTTTACCAAGATCTGCCTGGAATTTCTGGATTGATAAGAATTTCTTTCTGGTTTTCTCTTTGATATTTCTGGCAGATTTTGCATTTGGACACATATTCCTCAACATCTGTATTTAAATTTGGCCAATAAAAATATTCCTTGGCTTTTATTTTACTGGAAACTACACCCTTGTGTGACACATGCAATAGTTTCAATATTTCTTTTCTATATTTTACTGGTACTACTAATCGCTGTTCTCTGCAAATAATTCTTTCTTTTGTGGAATATAACTCCTCTTTGCAATGCCAATAAGGTTGCGCAGCTATTTTGGTTTTCCTTGTCTAAGGCCAACCATTATTAATGTGAAACAACACATCTTGCATTTCAGGATCATCTGTTGTCATTTTTGCTATTTCCTTCCACTTAGTTGGTGAAGCTTGTGTTAACAGATTTATTCTCACAGTTGCCACCTGGCATAGAACTTCATCAAATTTATCAGTGGTTGATTGTGCTCTTGATAGGGCATCTGCTATAACTAGGTTCTTTCCTGGAACATATTCCAACTGAATATTGTATTTATTGAGTCGAAGTAACATACGTTGAAGACGAGGAGATATTGTATCATATGGTTTCTTACTAAGGCCCAGTATTGGCTTGTGATCTGTCTGTACTGTGACAATCCTTCCATAAGTATAATAGTTGAAATGCTCCAACTCATATATCACACCCATTAGCTCCTTTTCAATTTGAGCATAATGGGGTTGTGTCTGTGTTAATGATACAGATACATAGGCTACTGGCTGACTTTCTTGAAAAAGCACAGCTCCCAGCCCATTTTTACTAGCGTCAACAGAAACAGTTACTTCTTTGTTTTTGTCAAAATATTTCAAACAGGGAGATTTTATTATGGCTTGTTTTATCAGCTAAAAATCCCTCTCTGTGTTTGCATCCCAGATCCACACATAATCTTTTTTAGAAGCTGCCTTAGATTATGCGTTAAATTTGCTAGGTGTGATGTAAATTTTGCTAGATATGTTACTATACCTAGAAATCTTTGCAAATCTTCTTTGCAGTTTGGTTTAGCAAACTGTTCAATGGCTCTAATTTTCTTGGGATCTGGTTTTATTCCTTCATCTGGTAAAACATGACCCAGATAATTAACTGAAGTTTGTGACAGCTGCGTTTTCAATTCATTAAATTTTAAATTGGCCTTTCTTGCTTTCAAGAGTGTTCGACGTAATAATCTACAGTGCTCTTTCACTGTAGATGAACCCAGGGCAATATCATCAAAGTAAGGATTTATATCTTCATCTTCTTCATAAATTTCATCCATTGCCTTTTGAAATTCTTCAGGAGCAGAGTTCAGACCAAACGGCAATACTAAAAATCTGTACCGCCCCCAAGGTGTACAAAATGTGGTTAGATATGAAGATTCTTCATCTAATGGTAACTGCCAAAACCCATTTTTTTGCGTCTAGAATAGTAAACACTTTACCACCTTGCAGCTTTGTAACAAGTGCATCTGCAGTAGGGATTGGGTAATGAGGTCTTTGAATAGCTTCATTCAGTGGCCTGGGATCAAGACAAATCCTTAATTTCTTAGGTGAGTCTATTACAACCATGTTGCTCACCCACTCAGTTGGTTCTTCAACTTTGCTTATTATGCCTGCTTCTACCATATTATTTAGTTCTTTAACTTTGTTATGTATAGCAAGAGGCACTTTTCGAGGGGCTGCTACATGAGGAACAGAGTTATCTTTTAATATAATTTTTACAATTCTATTAAGTCTTCCTGTTCCCGTAAAAACATCAGCAAATTCTTTCAAAATTAATTCTGGAGTTTCAATAGGGCTTTTATAGATCATATTCAATCTTTTAATCAGCCCTAATTCTCTACAGGCTTCAAGACCTAAAATTGGACATGAATTTAAACTTGTTACTAAAAATTTATAAGTTTTTCTATACTTTTTAGTTTGACAGTTGAGGTAGCACTCACCTAGAATTGGAACTCTGTTATCACTGTAGTCAAGCACAGCAGTTTTGCACTTTCTTACTGCTAGCTTTTCTTCCCATTTTAAGAGTTCTGACTGGGGAATTACATTCACTTGAGATCCAGTATCCTGTTTAAACATTACAGGATTTTTATTTACATAAATTTTCTCATACCACACACAGTTGGTTTCTTTCATGTCCAGTTCATTAACTGACTTCAGTTCCCCAATGTAAATAGTCTCAGAATTCTCACAGTTTTCTTCAATAGCATTCACTCTTCGAGCAGCCACGTTTTTCTGTTTATTTCTTAGAGTTCTGCACATTTTTGCCCAGTGATTTCTTCCATCACAATTTCGGCATTTTGCACCGTATGCCAGACAATTCTTCTTCTCATGAATTTTCTCACATTGCTTGCAATTAACCTCATTTTTCTGATTATTCTTGCTTTGATTCCGATCATTTCTAAAATTCTTTAAAGCATTCACTGAAACTTTTTCATTCATAACTGATGCTTGTACCTTACTGTTCTCAGCGGCTTTGCATTCACTAACTACTTCCTGTAGTGTTTTAGCCTTTTTACTGGTTTCTCTGATCAATCTTTCCTGAAGTGATTTATCTAATAGTCCTTGAATGATTTAATCACATAGCATGCGGTCCTGCGTTTCGCCATAGTTGCATTCAACAACAGCATTACGAAGCCTAGAATAATAGTCTGTAAATTTTTCTTCTTGTTCCTGTTTTATTTCCAAGAACTTAAGAGAAGCAAAAATTTCGTTATGATAGTCCAGAAAATATTTATCAAATTCCTGAAGCACTTGTTGCAGAGTCACACCCTCACAACCATCGTTAGGCTTAAGGTCGAAGGCTCGTAGCTGTTTTTTCAATTCTTCTTCGCATAAATGACGGAATAATGCAGTTTTTGTTTTCTCTGGCGCTTCACTGTATCGAAGGGCTTCCAAATAGTCTTCAAAATCTTCTTTCCAGTGCCTCCAGAATTCCGACGGATTCGTTCCCGGTTCAAATGCTGAAATCGTTGGCAAATTGTTTGCCATCTTTAGAACTATTTTCAAGTCTCTAAATTATTAAATTGAAAGAATTCTGAAGAAAATACGTGGATTCTTTCGTCTGACACCATATAATATAGTGTACAGGATCACAGTAAGCATTTAAGATATTATTTATTTCAGTAGCATAGGTTACGTGATGCTTCACGTACTACGTCGGAATGGCGTCCTCCTACAAGTTTACATAATATAAACAAGGGCTTTAGTACATGTGGCGCCATCTATTAAATAGACTAAAAACTAATATCTTACAGTATGATGGTGAATATTTCGGCAAGTGCTTTTAGCTGGTCTATTGCTTCAAATATGCTATTGAATGGCGTTTTTTTGATGGTTTCTTGCGTTGAAGTGTGGAATATTTTTTGCAGTGCTAGTGGGTTCTTGAGATTTGACAGTTTGGAGCGCCATCTGTTGTTTGGAAGTAACAGCATTTGCAAATGTGTAGTTTTCTCGGACTTTGTTGGTATCAGGTGTATTATTTTTTGTGGTTGAGCCTTTGGGTGGTTTTGGGAAAAATTTGCATCCTCCGTATGAAGCGGAGCCACCGATTTCGTTGCAGTTTATGCATTTTATGTCAGTTAATTTTCCTGTAATATTGCAGTCCCTGGTAGCATGGGCTCCGGAGCATTTAATGCATCTTGGGATCATATGGCAATTATCAGAACTATGGTGGAATAGGTTACAGTTGTAACATTGAGTAACTTTGTTATTTCTACAGTCATCAACTGTAATGGACATGTAGCATATTCGGTATAGGTTGTAAATTTTTTGGCTATTTTCATTTCTTGGTAGAGTTATTAAAAATATTGGAAGAGGGAGTGTTGTTCGTCTGTTAGTGAGTTGGTTGATTCTAATTGGGTTGAAACCGAGTTCTAAAAGTTCTTCATTTAAATATTCAATAGCTGGGTCTCGTGGAAGTCTTTTAAAAATAATTTTGAGAGGTCTTGAAATTTTGGGTTGAATAACGTAGTATTCATAAGGCCTGGTTGTTAAAAGTTGTAACAGTTTTCTATTTTCGTCATAGTTGTCAGTATATAATTTGATGTATTCGCCGGATAAACGTGTTCTTAAGTTTGGTAGTACTTGGGTGATTTCTTTAAGGTAGTGTCTGTAATTTTTGCTGATTTTTAGCATGATTAGGGGTGGAAGATTTTTTGTTTTCTTTATAGCTTGAGTTGAATCTTGATTTTTACTATTTTCATTAATTGCAGTGGGAGTATTATCTTTGTCAGAAAGGCGTTGAAATTTATTTTGTGTGGGTAAGGCTAAATTAAGGGAGGTGGAAAGAGTAGATTTTTTACAGGTTTTGTTTTTAGGAGGGGTGATGAAACCATCGTTATCTTTATGCTTGTTAGGAAGTATATTAGGGGTGGAGTGGATGGGGCAGCCAGCAGTCGCGCAAGCCGCATACTCACATTGAAGTCGTAGCAGTTTGTTGTCAAGGCCCTCGATGTCGGGTTTCGATAAGAAATTTTCCGTTGGGATCAGTGCCTTTGAAAATGAGTTCAGCAAGGATGGATTGGTGTTTTTCTTTGCGTCAGGCATATTTAGCGATATCATTCTCGGTTTTTTTTTTCCTTTGGCAGGATGAGTTGGTGTCATCAGATTTAGTGGAAATAGATGAAATGGTGGAGGAGGCATCTTCATTATAATCCATATCGTTTCGTTGGTCAAAAATCGGGTCCATAGTCAGTGTTCGGTTGATCATATTAGAAAAAGTAGAAAAAAAAAAAAAAAAAAAAAAAAAAAAATCGGAGGGAGCACCGAGAAGTGCTGTTTGAGTCAGAATCGAGTAACCAATATGCGTGCAGTCACAATATTAATTCCTTGACTCAATAGAAAGTAGTTTTACTCAAAGAAAATTCGGCTTTTTCCGCTTTCCGAACTCCTCTCTCGTTTCAGCGCCGAGGCCTTGTATCGGGAAAAAAATTAGCGGTAAAAATGAGTCAGATATTTCTTCAGTATACTATTAACAGCAAAATAACGCTAGAAAATTCTTAACACCAGTCATGAAATGGAAACATTGACTTAATTTTTGAAATCATTTTAATTATTTCTAATCTGTTTTTCAAATTAAGCTTTTCCCTCATGATGCACCTGCGCAATCAATAGAGACACTAAGCTATCGAATTTTCCCGGAAGTTTTCATTTCGTGAATGATCGGACCTTGAAATAACAATAGCTGTCGTAGAGTAACAATCAGAAGATTTCAAGGATGATACAGAAAAGGTAGGTAAACTCAGGGACAGCCTGTATAGCCTGAAATAATCGCCATGCTGTTGGAACAAATGTTTCTAACAAAACTCAGCTTTTTAAAGCAGGTAAAGATGATCCATGCTTTACAATCGTGAAAAAAAAGGGCAAAAAATGTTAATAGCATTATATGTTGATGATGGATTAACTGCAGTAAATTTCCAACAGGACTGAAATGTTTATCAAGAATCTGAAAGCCAAATTCAAGATCTGTGTTGGAGAAGTCTCTTGTTTCTTAAGTCATGAAAATGAATGTCACAGAGAAAGTCAATAACTGTTCGTTAAAAAGGATGCGATAAAAAATACTTCAATGTTTTGGATTTGATGAATGCAAACCTGAAGCAACACCTATGTTGAAGGATTCAGGATTGTCTGATGTTGAAAACTCTGTGACTTTCCATAGAGACAAGCTATTGGTGCCCTTGTGTACTTAACGGTGGGAACAAGACCAGGCAAAGCCCTGCATTGTAGAATTTCTGTCGTGATTTCTCGAAAACCCATCAGTAGAAGATATATCAAATTTAATTTTTATTAACTAGACGCAACACGTGGGCTATTGGCGACGGACCTCGTAATTTTGAACCACGGTCAAATGACGAGGACGATACCTGAACTAGCACCCCCCTCTCCTAACTTCCACACCACGCCAACGGGAGGACATTGGGTCCCGACAGATTTAACGTGCATCAGAAGATATAGTAAGGGTTAAGAAAATATTTTACTATACATGGTCGAAACTCATGGGCAAAAATTTAAGGGGTAGTTTTCACGGTGCTTTTTCAAGTAATTTTTTTCTCGCTTTATGCTTTCCTTCACAGCACCGTCTAGCGGTTTGCCGCTTTTTCTCCACCTATGCTTTGTATGGTGAAAATTGCTTGTTTAGATGTTTTCTATTACACTTTAAATTTTTGCCCGAGTTAGAAACACCCTCCATAGCTAGCACAGTTAAATACGGAGTAACATACCGGGCTACAATTACAAAAAGCGTACTTCACTATTTATAGTGATTCAGATTTTGGTGGACGTATCAAAACTTGTCCATCTTATATGTTGGAAGAGCTATCTATTGGCGTAGCCAAAGACAAGTTATTGTTGCTATTTCAACAATTGAGGCTAAAGGTATAGCAGTATCAGAGTCAGCCAAAAAAGTAAGTTGGCTCCACTGACAATTTCAGGGCATAGTGAAATTAAAAGTTGCCACACTTCAAGTGGATAACAGAGCAGCAGTAAAGCTGTCACACAACCCTGAATATTAGCGACGGACAAAGCATATAAAAATAAAAACTTCAATATATGTGAAAAAGTTTTAGAAGGAAAACTGAATGTCTAACAGGTGTCAACTGAGAGACAAGTCTCTGATATCTTGACAAAACCCCTGATGAAAACTAGACTGTTGACATTGTGTGATTAAATGGGACTATTCAAACAAAATCCAGTTAACAAGGGAAAATGTAATTCAGAATCTCATTTAATGTTAACATGATTTTGTTTTTAAGGCAATAGATGGCGCTCGTATTTTTCTGTTTCTCTAATGCGTAAAGAAAATAAAAATTATTCTAGCTTTTACCACCGACTATGCGGGTTGGCTTTATTACTTTGATTGATACATAAACAAAGAACACCAAAAATACTAACCATGTTTTTGGGCCAGCAGATAGATAAGTTATGTATATCCTTGTTTTTTATGTTATGTGACAGTAGAGCTAAAGAATCGCATGGAACAAGACCCGTCGAAAAAATGTCATCAATACGACTCTGGATCCCTAAAAGTTTTAATACCACCTCTTGATATTAAATTGAGGCTCATGAATCATTTTGATAAATCGCTGCCAAAAATTTTTTTAAGTCCTTAAAATGTCTGAAATCGAAATGAAACAGGCAGGTTTTATCTAAATATCGGCAGTGGCCCCGAAAAATGAAATTTTTTATCTGATCTGCTTTTTTTTTTATTTGGAAACAATGGGAGAAAAGGTAAAAAAGATGTGGAACTTTTTCAATATAGTGCACAAATATCTTGGGGAATTCTAAAGACTCTGGCAACAAACTCATTGCAAAATTATTACTGGCTGCAAATACAGTTCAAGGATGCAAGATAAGCTTAGCAGTTTATTTCCGATAGTGATGAACAGGGTCAAATTTCAACAGGACGTCCGTGATATTGAGAGACACTATCAAGGAAGAGAAGTCAATATGCAAGCTAGCTAATGTTGGATGATAAAAAAAAGAAACCAATGTTGGCAAGCAGAAGCGAGTTGGGAGAAGCATCAAAGAGATGATAAAGCTTCACCAAAGAAATTAATATAAAATTGTAAATATAAATCAAAGTTTTTTTTTGATTAATTCTGAGAATTAACATGTTTATTTCATTATCATAAACTAGTGATATATTTAATTATTGGTTTTTTTTGTTGCAAATCTCTTATTTTATAAAAACTGTATATGATGGGGGAAATGGAGGTCAATTTTTTTATTCAAAGTGCTTTAAAGCATATAATTCAGTAAAAATATTCTATAGAGCAGATTTTTTTTTTGCTGCAAAACCTGTGTTATTAATAGATATTGTTCTCAAAACTTTTGTAGAAAATATTGTTTAATAATAGGTAGTTCAACTGCTTGCCAGATATCATTATTAAGTTAATATTTGAAAATAAAATTATACTTCTACTGCAAAAAACAAACAATTGTATAAAAATAACAATTTAAAAAAACTCCATTCTGTTACAAAGAACAAACAATTGAGTATAAATTTATACTCATTTGTTTATTCTTTGTAACAGAATGAAGTTTGCTGGAGATCTTCAAAATGAATATAGCAACCTTTAAAAAATTCAGTGAATAGCCAGAAGCAATAAAAGATCATGGCGTAATATGCATCAGAATTATGTGCAGTGAAGATTTCAGTAAATTTAAAAATCAAAAGCAAGTTTTGAAAAAATTGCTTTAAGATGTAAACCATTAAAATTCATAAATTCGCTGTACTAAATTTTTTGCTACACTGTGGAAACACATAGCTGTAATTTTTTGATCATATATGTACTTATTCAGTGGAAATATTTGATATGTGGATATAAACTTTACAGAAATTTATAATTCAATTTATTTGTGTCTTTAAGGGTAAGAAGCAATAAAAAAGCTTTACACTACAAAAATCTTAAGCATTTTTCATCTAAAATATTCTCAATTTCCTTCTCTAAAGAATATATCCACAAGTCTTTTAAGCATTCTTGAAACATTTGGGTGTAAATTAAAATATTTTTTTTAAAAAAATAGTATTTAAATATTTGAAGTGTTTAAACAAACCTTCTAATTGGAACTTTTTTTCTCATTATAACAACATCTATAGAAATGCAGACAAAAAAAAAAAAAAAAAAAAAAAAAAAAAAAAAAAAAAAAAAAAAAAACCCATCAACAAGCAGAATAAAATTTTATTTTATTTAAACAACATATGTACATAAATAAACACACACATACATATACATCAATTCATGTTAAATGTTTACTTCTGTGCTAGTCTTAACCTAACATTTTCATACATGGTATAAAAAGGATCTGCTTTAAAAAAACTATTGCTCAATACTTCTCGAAACACTTTGATATCTTCTTTCCTATGGAATGACAAAAAAATAAATAAATAAAAAATTATAAGAGTTTATGGAGAAAAAAATATCAATGAAAATAATTTTGGAAGATCTCACGACTGAAATGAAAGTTGTCACGATGTATTTCTGAAGTTTTCATTCGAAAAATTTTAGGATGATTGATAATTTAAGAAAGATTGATTTTTAATAATATGAAAAAATACTTTGCGTCAACAATAAAAAATACCAATTAAATAATAGTTAGCTTTCACACGCCATTGTGACCTAGGTAAAAATGAAATGAAAGTGCCAATCTGATAGCTTTAAATCTCAGCCAGGATTGACATATGTAATTAAAATTAAAATTAGAAGTCACTGAATTTTCTGAAATGCAAATAAATGAATTATGTTTTAAAGTATTCAGCCTTCCCCCCCAACATTGTTTCTAACATTTTTTTGGAACAGTTATAAATACTTTTCAAAAAACTTTTGAATTAAATTCATATTATACTACTCATGCATTTATTTCAATTCAAGTCAATAATGTTCCCATTTTTTATTGTATTTATTACAAAGCTTGCATGTATGAAATTTATTATTTTTTAATAGATTTACAATACATGTACTCTGTGGCCAATGAATAATAAAAAAAAATCATAAATGTTGCTATTAATTTCTCAGGATTAATAAAAGTTCCTTTTTTCAAACTTTTATAATAATGTAAATTGTTTATTAAATTACATTTCCTTACCTACCAATACTAGAGAAATATAGAATTCTATTTCATTGCTTGAAACAAAATAATTAATTACTTGGTTATATATTATTACCTTGTTCTAATAGCAAAGTAGTCTATGAAATAAAATATATTTGTTATAGTTTAAAATATACAAAATATTCTAAATTTACAATTTTACCAATGATGTAAAAGTCAAATTTCGCAATTAACTTTCCACTAATTTTTTTATTCATTAAATGACACTGAAAATTATCTCTTATGTGCATTTTATTAAATGATATATATAAAAAAAATGTTGCTGAATATTTGATTTTCTAGCAAACATGTATATTAATGATAAAAACACAAACATAATAATTTTGGATATTATATTACAGGTTATCTTTCAGAAAAAAGGATGGAATAAATAAAAATTAGACTTTATTTTTAACAAATGAATAAGTTATCAGCTTTTATAGAATTGCTAAGTAGAATAAAATTTAATTGGAATAGTAGATTTTCACAAGTACACATTTTCAAATACTTAAAGGAATATTCTTTATTAGGTAGAAAAATAAATACTACTCCAGATCAGATGAAAAGCAAACATATTTAACAAAAATGCACAACTTACATTTCCATAGCTTGTATTTTCAAAGATTTTGACACTCTAGGCTTCTCCGTTTTCTTACTAGTTACAAAATATAAATCATAATCATCAGAAGTTACCACAATGAGCCTTAAATGATAAACCATTCTGAAAAAAGAAGCAATAGCAGCTTTCCTCACCATTCTTCAACAGGTTTCTTCTCTACAGCAGGTAAAGCATCCTTCAGTGATCCTAAATTTCCTAAAGCACCCAGCTTTTTCTTTCTGGCTGCAGCTCTTTTCCTGTTTTTTTTGCTTTTTCTTGCCACCCCCAGATCCCCATGCTCTAAGAAACATTTTTTTAAAAAAATGTTAAGTGAATTTTCCAGATTGTGTAAACACTTTTGTGACATTTTACAATAAGAACACATTATCAGACCTCCCCCACCCTCTCAACCCATTAATTGTAACACATATTCTGAAGAAAGAGCAATACGTAACTGAACTAGCACACGA
>BMAW01121092.1:1232142-1274107 GCA_019974015.1 Nephila pilipes | reverse complement strand
TTCGAATACCAGTAGTTTCTTCATGTTCATAAAACATCGAAGGTCCAGCAAAAAACTATCAGCAGATAGAAAACTTACTAATTCAAATGAACAGTTTGAAAACCTGTACAGGCAAATAATACAATCAATACTTGTACTCTCCCCTGTCTTTAGAAAAAAAGGCCCCGATAAATCAATACCCACATTTCAAATGCAATCCACCACTTGATCAGGAGGCAAAGAGATTGATTCGCTTGACTTAGATTTCACATTAAATCGTTTACATATTATGCAGTTATACAAAAAATTATTTATAATTTCCCATGCTTTTGTTTATCTGAAACTTTTCTCTGATTATTGTTTGCATCACTTGAATTCCAGCACTGCGTATTTGCTATGAACGTAATCCATCAATAATACAGTAAATTGATATTTTCCAGTCAATAATAAAGGACATGGAAGTGTGCAACATCATCTTGTTCAGCTATTCTGGTTTTTACTCTTAAAATATTATTATCATCAATGAATATACCAATTTTTGAACAACAAGTAAAATATTTTTCAGAATGTTCAATTTCAATCACAGATTGTTCACGATCAGTACACTTATGAGAATAATTTCAATAATTATTTACGAATCTCAATACCCAGGTTATCACTTAAATCAATCTATCATAATTTGATATATTATTCAGTTGCTCAAGAGGTGTGTCTTTTGCCAAATCAAATTGTAATTTTTTTTTTTGGCATCTACTGCAACAGGCAAACTTCTAATTTTGCTCACTGACCGAGTTTCTAGATTTCCTTTCAACCAAGCAGGCTCCTTCTACAATTGAGAACTAAGCATTTTTCCATGGGAACAACTGCATGATAATATACTGCTATTTTCATATTTTCAGGAACGTGTTTCCACGAATGACTTTTGGTCAGAAAAAAAAGTCATAAAATCTGTTATTCACAAGAATTGACCAGCTTCCCTGTTCCTTTTCACTAGAAAGACGGTAATTTTTCTTTTATTAAAAAGATAGAGGACTATCAAAATAATGTTTAGAAATAAAATCAAAAATAAAATATATTAAATGCATTTTTATAATTTAATGAATATATATTTTAGTATTTATGTATTTTGAAGTCATTACCCCCCTCCCCTCTTTTTTAGAAGAAATTACTTATATATAAAATAAAATCTTACTAAATTAATTTTTTTTCCTCCAAAAATCAAAAATAACAGTAAATAAAAAACACTTTGAAATGTGAAATATTATATTTGGTATAGCTGAACTAATAAAGTAAAGGATACAATGACCATTTTGTTTACCTATAGCTAAATAAGTGAGCTATCATAATTACCTGTTACATTCAACATAAATCATACTTTTTACCACTACACTACACATATATCATTATACTAGCTGATACTCGCCCGCTTCGCTAGGCAGACGATAATATATTTTGGAACCTATACATAAAATATCAAGAAAATTGGAGCATTGAAACGACCTTTGTGTTCTCCAGATGGCTTTTTATCGGCATTAATTATAACCTCGAACTCCTTTTGGTCTTTAGGAACTGAATCAACAGCAGCTTTGAAATCGTGAATATACCTGTTATGTTCATGTAGCGCCTTTTGTAATTGGCTAATTCTGGCTTAACACCTGGGAAAATACCACAATGAATGTTTTTTTCACGTTCGTCATCACAGAGAAAGTAAAGCTGAAGAAAAGAAGGTTGTTGAGGAGGCTCAGCCAATAGGCTACCTATCCTGTGGTATATCTGCCACTGGATTTTAAATGTTGGCATAAAACTTCCTTCCTTCAATTTTTTTGCTCTGAATGACGTCATCTGCAAACATCCATTATACTTACGAATTGTAGAAAGAAAATGTTCTGAAAGCTGATCCTTATGGCTAAGAAGACTATTCAACGGTTCAGGGTAGGATCTAATAGCAGGAAGCTGGACTTGACCACCACTGCAGCACATTCCTGGAGGTTCTTCTATCCATTTTAAAGCACGGCACCTCGAACAGGGCAAAAGTTTTCCGATACTGACAATTTTATCATTTGAATAGTTAATATATATTTCATATTTAAAACCAGACAAATTTTTGGAAGTCCATGGCACTAATTTAACTTTTGATCTTTTTTCATTTATTTAATTACAGCTGCCTGATTCACATGGGGATTATTAGAAAAGTATTTTCTTACAGCTGCTCTATGTGCTTCAGGATGGCTTTTAGTATATTTTGAAGCAGCTTCTCAATGCTCTTCAAGATGACTTTGAGTATATTTTGTAGCAGCTTGTCTTACTTGTTTATATCTAATTGAATTTGTGAATCTTTTTCTTCTTTTTTTTACCTTTATTTAGTTGAAGAGATATTACATCATTAATAATTGATTCACTTGAACTTGAAAAATCAATGTTAGATATTGATTGAGTCTTTGAAACTAAAACAGACACATTTTCTTGAGACTGAAACACTAAAGATGACACATTTTCTTCATTTTGTTTCACATTATCATAACCAGGATTAACTTTACTCCTATTTGTTAATCAAACTATTTAAATATAAACATCAAAATGACCACTATTACAGTTTCCCGTAAAACGTAATCTTTTTACCCCCTGAATTGTTTCCCCAACAGAAGCTATAAGGCAGCCACCTTGATACACTTCGAACTGATAGGGAAATAGATCTGCTGGCGCCATAAATTCGCAAATAGATCCATACCTGTTTGGTTTACACATTTCGGTAAAATATAAATCATTAGTAATATAAGAGGCGCCAGATAGCATTTGAATGCAGTATTTAAACTGATCCCAGTTTTTAAACACGTGAGAAACAATTTCTCATATTATAAGCCATCGATATGTCACCAAACACCAGCAAAGACAGAGACGAAAATAAACATGCTCCGTTGCTAAGAATTTTAAAAACATTGAAAGGAGTAGGTATTCCATCTATCCAAATATATTCAATATCCATTATTAAAAAATATAACTGAAAAATCAATTTGTATTAATCTACAATGAAATACTTCTCTAGTTAAAAAAATATAACCGAAATTCATTTTTAAATATCAAATTATTTAAAAATTCAACAAAAAATACTAACAAAAAAATAAAGTATAATAAAATTTTTTAGCAAAAATTCACCCGTATTACGTTATCCTTTTTGCAAAGGGATAACTCTATTACGCTAACAGCATATCTGGAACTGCAACTGAATAAGACAGAAGAGCTCTTATAAAATCATAACATTAAAAATAATTCTGTATTCTGAAAAAGATAAAATATCCAGCCATTTTAAGAAATCAAAAAATTTTATTTCCTAGAAACCAAAAGCTAAAAATTGCCAAAATACAGAAACAAAACTTTTGCATAATATTTACATTAGGTTACAGTTATTGCATACATCAAAATAAATATTTTGACAGCTACTTATTTTTTTTATCAATGACATGAATAACATACCGTTATTATTCATTTATTAAAAGCCAACTTCAATAACTTGGTAAGATTGCGTTTAGATTTACAAATGTAATTTATCAATCATTATTAATAATAAACTACTTTTCTCATAAATTTAAAACTTACGTCGAGGTTCCACAACAATAAAAAATTATCCTTTGCTCAGCAAAACGGACGGAAATCAGCTGGGGTTACCATAGCATAACTTTTTAAAATTCACAATGCAAGGTCATTGAAATGCTTCGACTTGGCAGTAGAAGATATTTGGTGATAAATCTCTAAATGTAGGAATTTCGGAGCTCAACATTTACATTATATATGATAAACCTACAATGCATCCTACTCAGCGAATTGTCTTGGGTGTCCGCTACTCTATTCCGTTTGGCGTCGGTCATGTCATTTTTGGCGATAAAGTCGCCAAAAATGACATAATTGATGGATAAGAAAAGATTAACGGATGAAAATCACATATTGGATAAGAATTCCGTAACATCCGTTCTTAGTGAGCGTCTACATCGCAGAATGAGTAACTATACTAAATTTCAAGTCAATTGGTTGTATAGATTTAGAGATATCATGATGAGTCAGTCAGTGGTATTTCGCTTATATATATGTAGATTTGCAACATGTATGTGCAGTCCTGTTTTTATTACACAGCCCAATTTGGCACTGGGTACGATTTATTGAGTTCGATATCTGACCAGAAATTTGAGAAATAGTGCGTGGGGCAGCTTTGATTATTTCATGATTTTGTCGAAGTTCTTCAGAAAGTTAAAGCACAAAATCTCTTCTAGTTCATCCTATAGCTTTGTTATACAAAACCCACTTGTTTATTGAAGCTAAATCCAAAATATTGTAAAACACGTGCATTGGCCACCTACGACATCTTGCTTTTACTGAGAAGTTACGAATCATTTGGTTAAGAATGTCACACCATTCTTTGTAGAATTATAAATGCCCCAGATTTGGCACTTTCTTTTCCTTATCTATTATGCTAACAATTTGGTGTAGAGTGCTTTGAACCAAAACTTGTTTTTCTTACATTGATACACAGTCATTGGAATTCCCTGCCTTGATTACTTCTTTGTACTGACAATGCTAATATTTTTTTTGTCTTCAATTTCTCCACAAGAATAAGGGAAGTAAAAAAGTTATTGGTAGTGACATTCTTGCCTTTGCTCAAGAATGATTCCATCAGACATAAAACAAACAGTCTGAAATTGATAATTTGTCCAGTCTGGTATCATCTTTTCCTAAGTATGGAATGGCGTTTAACATGTATTTTCACTCTACATCTACTGCAATCCAAAATTCAACACCAAATTTATCAGGCTTAGTTGGTATGTATTGCAATAATGGACATCAAGTTTTAGACAAAAATAATTGTTCATCAACTGTAATAATTTCTTTAGATGAGTGAGTGAGTGAATGTAAAGTTTATTGGAGCAAGAGCCAGATATGGCTATGCTGCGCCAAACAAGATTAAACTGTGGTCTAGACGTGAAGTTGAAAAAAAGGTAAAAATGGTTGACAAGAAGGAGGGTCGAAAATAGAGAAAGATCGCTAGGGTATCCCGGGAGTGCAATTTCTTTAGATAGGTAGCAAGAAATTGAGTTTTCAACAAATCAATCTCAAACAAAGGAAAGAAGCAAATTTATTGTTTTGTTATTTTAGAGATCTTGTAGATTTTCTATTAAATCACATAAACACCATTATTTCCTTGAACCTATTCCATGGCTTGCAATTTATTTGTTTTAATATTGTGACAATTTTTACCTCCATATTTACTAAAATGGCTACTAAAAAAAAGAAAGGTTGATATTCGTGGTTTTCAAGACTCTTGGATGAATGAATATGGATTCATACGACAAAAGGATGATCGTGCTTCATGTGTGTTAAGTCGTGAAAGCGTTGTATGAGATACGTGAAGTGTGCAAAGACGTTTTCGAACTAAACATCATTCAACATTTAAGAATTCCGATGAGAAATGTGAAGTTATAAAAATAGCTGTTACTGGATATAAGAAGCAAATTATATTTCTTTTTTCTCAAACAACTGGAACCTAACCAAAAAACTGATGAAAATGTAATTTTAGTGTAAATGTGACCAAATATAATTTCGTAATTGCTAATTGTGTAGCTCCCAAAGCCAAAACCTTCATAAATGGCAAATATACAAAGGATACATTTTTAAAGAGTGTTGAAATATTGTTCAGTGCTTTATTAAGTCTACAAACAATATTGCAGACTACTGACTGTAGGAAAGATGTATTTGACTAACTTCTTGAAAATCATTCTGGATATAAAGTATTGAACTTCAATTACATAATGCATCAGAAAAGTTGAGTTGCCAAAATTTAATCACAGCACTTAATTTCTGTAATGAACAGTGTTGTTAAAATAGTTAATTTCATAATGTCCAATTCTTCAAAGGTACACAAACAATTTAAATCTTTTGTAGAAGAAAGTGAATATATGGATCTCTCCTTTACAGCTATGTCCATTGGCATAGTTGAGGTAATGTCTTAAATAAATTTGTGTCATGCATAAAATACATTAAAGTGTTTCTTAATGGAAAGGAACATTTCTTTGAATTGAACAATAAGAATAATTATGCAAATTGATGTTTTTGACTGATATAACTAAACATCTTAATGAACTGAACTTAGGAAAGCAAGGAAAAGACGAAAGAATGCTGCTTGAGGTTATTGAATATTGGGAAAGCTTTGCTACAAAATTAAAATATATTTTCCAGAGTTATTAATACTAGTACCCACAAATACTTCTCAACATTAAAGCATTTACAAATTCATTGACCAAACACAAAGATGGATTTGAATCCTATGTTGATGTCCTTAGGAGGAATTTTCAAAAAGATGCAAAGACTTTGAAGCTCGTATGCTTAGATATTCCTTTCTATTCAAACGGGAATTAATGGATCCATCACTAATCCCATTTGATTTGTCAATTTTTGAGTGGATGGAAATTGATAATTTTGAAATGGAACTTACTGAACTAACATCTTCAGATTTATGGAAAAGGAAATTTACAGAAAAAATCTGGAAGATAACTAACAATAAATTGTCAGCTATATCAGACTGCTGGAGAGATTTATTTGTTTATAGAAAATTGCATGTGCTCCAATTCCTGATTTTTGTTTTACATATCTATATGAACAAATATATTCTCAAATGAAAAATAATTATGTTGCTGTTTATTTGTAAGTTAATATAGACCTTTAAATGAAGCATAACTCATACATAATAAAACTTGAAATCTGTACTCTTGGCCTCTTTTCTCTAACCCTGCATACATTGCTGTGGCAAGTGAATTGTTTTAAATATTTCTTACTTTGCAGCATCCTGAATCATATAGGTAGATTGGTTTGACACACCACAACTACAAGGTTGATGACCCCTGATAAACATGTTTAATGCAAATAAAAAAATAAACCTTTCTCAACTGGGTTTTACTTAAAAATAGTACCAATGATTTCACAAAAACCACTCACTATTTTCAGAAGATGAGCGATTTTGAGTGAGCAGTTGGTACATCTTGGTGATAGACTCTCCATCATTAGGTGTGATGGCCAACCTTCGATTCAATCTTCTCGTACTGAATGACAGACTTTTATCCTGGAATATAAAAAGCATCACATTTTTTACATCACTATAGTTCAGATAAAATACTCTAAAATCAACTTGAAAACCTATAATGTTTAAGATTATTAAGTCTTAAAAAAAAAAAAAAAAAAATTTACTCTTAATATTCTATTAAAATAATATCTCATGCCTTTTGATATCCAAGCTATCTGCAGTAGAGAAGTTACATTTTTCAAAGTATGGAAATACAATATATCTCAATGATAATGAAAATCCAGAGTGGAACAACAAAAATGAAATATTCATACATGTCAAAAGTCAATTTTATCAAGTATTTGAAAGAAAACTTTAAAACTAAAATGTATTTCTGAGTTTTGTAAAATTGAAATGAACCAAAAATCAATTTTATACATGCCTTATCTTTTGCAAGTGCTGTAGATGAATTACGAAAACACTTTCTATACTTTGCTTTCCCCATGTTCCTAAATGAATAAAAATTGTGTCACTGATAGCAATAAACTTTTAAAAAAATGAAAAGGACTTCACACATGTTAATTCTAAAAATTTATTTTTATGAAAATAAAAAAAATAAATAAATAAATAAAAAAAAAAAAACATACACAAATACTGTTAAATAAAAATTCAATTTCAATCTTTTCAAATATACAATGTTGACATTACACAAGCATTTTATAGACACATAAATTAACAAAATTTATTAACTTCAGAAGAAATGTGGAGCCAATGCAGTATACGCCTGGATTAGACCTCTTCTTTTACGAGGCTAGTCATTAGATTTTGAACAAGCCAACTGTTATACTTTTAGTATTGCTACATGTACTAAGTATGTTACAAGCTGCACATACTAAGTTGACAAAAAAAAAATAAGCTTGGTGTCTGGGCACATACTGCATTTCATTAACTGAAACATATTTTCATTAATCCCTCTAAAAATTTTTTTTTTTTTTAAAAAATTTTTTCTAAAATTCAAAAAAAAAAACCCTTTTTAAAAAAAAAAAAAAAAAAATCGAAAATAGCTAAAATTTTAAACAGGGTTTCCTCTGAGATTTGAATATCAGACTACTTTGCAGGGATACAACATGACAATTTAACTTTTATGGCAAGGAGAGCAATTCTTTTTACAGAATGCATCAAGAGGAAATATTATGCAAACCACAGATAGAAGTGAAGATTAAGCAAAGCCCATTAGTTATGAAATAAAATTTAACTTTCAATAGGATTCAAAGTCAAATTAAGTAATACAAAATTTTTTACACCATTATTATAAGATTGAATGAATATAGTCGAGGTGGGTTAAACTGCATTCCATCCATCGAAGGGAAGTACTATTTTTTAAGCGATCTTTTGAATTTTAGGGTGTCTTAAAAACTAATATTGTGCACTAAAAATGCATACGCATATAATTCGAACACATACGTCCTGATATGTCTTGTAAAGGTGCAACTATACACTAACTGAAATTCCGATATGATTTTAATAAATTATATTCCTTGTCAATTTTAGGATGTTTTAAATGATAGCAAAGTGGTCAAATTTACAAAGCATAGATTTTGGTTACTATAGTAATTATAGAAGGGATGGCTTAGATATTGTACACGCTAATCGACCTATAACTAATCGATTTGTTGACTTCTATGGCAAACGGATCAGCATACCTGTTAACCCTAAAACTAATGCAACAAAAATGTAAACATTGCAATGCTGAGATGAATTTCATTCATGAAGACAAACAATAAATCTCAAGTATTTAATATAAATTATTAGAAAACGTTAGCTGCAACTACGCAAAATTTTCAAATAGTTTTTCACAGCTAAAAAGTATTGTTGCTTTCTTTTAAAATTTCTTTGATCAGTTTTATGTTACAAATTTGTGATTTCTATCAAAGGCTTCGGACTATCATTGCACACACATCACGCACAAAATTTAACTTTTATATACGTTGAATGGCAACTGGAAAATATCATCTGTTTTGTTTTGATTGGAGTACAAAATTTTCAGCGGTAAATAGTTTTTATATTTCCTTTTTTTTAAAGATCTTTAAATTTAGATATTAAATTGTGGATTAATTTGGTGCAGGGAAAATAAGTGCAAACATGCATCGGTGAATTTTACTTGATCGATTGTAGACTTAAAAGCAAAAACAACATTCCAAATTTTTCTTTGTTGTATTATAGATAAAATATGCTTAAATGAAGGGAAAAAAAATAATGTAACATTATGCAAAAA
Organism: Nephila pilipes; assembly: GCA_019974015.1. NCBI lineage: Eukaryota > Metazoa > Arthropoda > Arachnida > Araneae > Nephilidae > Nephila > Nephila pilipes. The sequence continues at coordinate 1,264,811 of BMAW01121092.1, read as the reverse complement.
AGCATGTTTTTTTACATAAATATTATAGAAATTGTAAAATCAAAGCAAAAAGAGTTAATGTATTGATTGCGTCATAAGGAAATCCAAAGTTCACGAACATAATTTAAAATTTAATGCACAAATTATGCTGCAGCTTATATCTAGTTGTTATGCAAAATCAATGGGAAATTAGGGTGCTTAAAATTCATGCACTGTGATATGATAAATTGTATATAATATCCATGCCACTGGTTCGTAAAAAGATATTCTTTCTTGGAATTTCTTAGTGGTAAAAAAGATTGACTGCTGTCATATATGAAAAAAATTAAAGGCTGTCACAAATTAGGTTGTTGAATTCTCATTTGAATAAATTTTAAGACTGCTGTATTTTTCTACAGTGCTGGAATTGGACTGTTGATGGAAGAAAACTGGATTAAATTGGCCCATTCCTTCTTTGTATACTAATTAAGAATCATACTTTATTGATTTCATGCATCATTCTAAACTAGATTGCAGTTGGAGAGTTAAGGGAAAGCTTATTTTAGTATATATATATATATATATATATATATATATATATATATGAAAACAGAATCTTGGAAATGAATGGTTTATGTAGTCATATCATTACAAAATAAATAAGCAAATAAGTAAAATAATAAAAATTAAAAAAAAAAATTAGCAAAAGACCTGTCATTTGAAAAAAAAAGTGAAATGCTTTTATTGAAAAATTTTTTAAAGTAAAATAAACTGTATCTGTTAAAAAAAATTATGACTATCAAATTATTTATTTAATGCAAAAAGAAAAAAATTCAATAACATATATCTTTTACTTTATACTCATCTTACACATTCTGCCTCTAGTTAAGAAAATTAGGTTCACAAGGAGATGTGAATTGCAACTTTGTGATAGACAACTATGAAATTGTATATGTCACATGTTTGTATCATGTACAATTGTACATGACATATTAATTTGATTTCCTTTAATCCAATGAACAATAATCAAATAAACTGCACAATTTTAAAAATATTGTTAGGAACTTAAAAATAAAACTACATCTACAATTGTGTAGAAAAGGACCACCTTCTTTGACAGTAATGTGAAAATGAGTAGACCATTTCATGAGTTGTGTGTCATTTTCTAAATTTTTCAAGTACTGTTACAAATGCTGTGCTCTTAACAGAGGACTTATTCATACTGTATTATTTAAAAACCATTTTCTAAGCATAATTTTACAATAAACATGGTTATGAGAGTTTTTTAATATTCTAAGTCATGTTAATTGTATTTACTTAGATGAAAAAAAAAAATTTCCATTAAGGCTCAGTTAATGCAGTTTCAAGTTGTTTTACACTGTTAGCTATAATTTTTAATTATCACTCATTAGTGTGGAAAGTATTGAGAAAGTCAAAGTCCATTGAGAAATCCATGAAAGTCAAGAAAAATTAGAACAATGAAATTGAGTACACCATTTTCATTCATAATATTTATTTCCATTAATTAAAACATTTTAATTAATGGAAATAAGTATCTCTGAATAATGTGATATTTATTTCTATTAATTAAAATTTAAGCTGTGGAAGCTGATAATTTAATAGTTTGATCCATCTCTTATTCCCACATGTATGTGTATAGGGGGAATTGTTGAATGAAAGATAGGAAAACAATGCTTTTAAGAAACAGTTCAATAATTATTGTTCGCCTATGTGTAAATGTGTCATTACATAAATTTTTATAGGGTAATTATCCTGCATAAAAAAAAAGCAGCGTAGGGAGTTTAATTTGTTGAAATACTTAATTTCCTTTTTTAGAAATTTTAGTTAGTTTTGGTATTTTTTTCAGATACTAGGCCTTTCCACTCAAGTATGATATGAAATATCTATCACTTTATTAGTGCAGAAAACAAGTATATATGAATTTCTGACTGTAAAAAAAAGCAGAAGATCTGCAAAAGCTTAATTTTTTTTTTATGTATTTGTAAATTCTGACATTGTCTATTTTATTGATTTCATTTGAAAAATATGTGTATATATATATATATATATAACACATGGATCAATAAGTTCCGAGACTAACCCAGAGATGGCGCTCGTAGTAAACCAGTAACCAGGTCTTTCTAGAGTACTAACCTTTGCTTGAAACGTGTCAAAATTTTAAGTCGATCGGACCAGAAACAGCTGAGTTGTCGAGGTTGGAGTAAAGTCGTTTTGTAGTTTGTTTAAAAAATGGAAAAAACCGAGTTTCGTGTTTTGATAAAACATTGTTTTTTAATGGGTAAAAACACCGTGCAAGCGAAACAATGGATTGAAAAATGTTACCCGGACTCTTGTCCATCAAAAGCAACGATTTTTCGGTGGTTTGCCGAGTTTAAACGTGGTCGTACCGACACAAATGACGCGGAACGCTCGGGTAGACCTGTGGAAGCCGTTACTCCGGAAAATGTGAGTGAAATGACAAAAATTATAATGAAAGATCGTAAAGTGAAGCTCCGTGAGATTGCTGAGATGACACAGATATAATATGGAAGTGTATTTACTATCCTTCATGAAAAATTGAGCATGAAAAAGGTTTTTTCCAAGTGGGTGCCGCGATTGCTTTCGATGGAACAAAAACAGCAACGAGTCGATGATTCAGAAAGCTGTTTGGAATTACTTTTTTTGTTTGATTTTTGTAAGTATTTAAAAATTTTTTTATTAAAGATTTGAAAACTTGCATCCGGCGCACTAAATTGATAATAAAAATACCGTGAATAATCGGACAAAAGAAGTTATTCCACAAAATTATTCTTTTCATATTTTAAATTTTTTTAAAAATTTATTTCGCTGCTTGTAATTTGTGGAGTCCGCAAAGTAAACAATGTTAGAGGGGAAAGGAAATTTATATATAAAAATTCGAGCTAAAAACCAACGTTTTTATATGGTGGCAAAGTTTATTAAAATTTTTTGAAATATTAGTTAAAACTAAATATTGCATTGTTAAGCGAGTAAGAACGATTCCCAAAGTTTCAGAGTTCTAGCTTGATGAGAAGTTGGTTAAATCAACGATCGAAAATTTGATGACATGCTGATACACACACAGACAGACACATACCAAGTGAAATACATAAAAACGTTAAAACTAAATAAAATTAATTATTCATCCGGTAAATTAAATGGTTGGAATGCGTTTTAGCCCAACCATCCTTGGCGTCAGGAATTATTTGTAGGTATTTTGCCAAATGTGGCACCCTGTTCCGCTTCACGAACAACGTTCAGCCAAAAAAGAAAAGGAAAAAAAAAAAAAAAAAAAAATCGGAAAGTTTGACAATTTTTGAAATCGCGCTAAGTTGTTGGGCTAAACTGCATTATTAAAAAAGTATTGAAATATTAGTTAAAACTTGTCGCAAATGTCTTAATATTGCATTGTTAGGCGAGTAAGAACGGTTCCCAAAGTTTCAGAGCTCTAGTTTGATGGGAAGTAGGTTAAATTAATGATCGAAAATTTGATGACTCATTGATACATACACAGACCACACCAAGTGAAATACATAAAAACGTTGTAAAAAGTCTCGCCTCAGCGTGCAAGGATACATGGTAGGATTCCGTTGACAAAAGGAGATTTACGAACCTTTGGGGAAACTCGGCAGATTTCCCAAAATTTGTACTGATCCGAGAATTTCTCTTTTAAAGCTTTATTTACAGTTGCGTAGTATTCGTTGAAAGTGTCCAGCTTGCTGTTCAGATATCTATGTGGTATTTCATAGTGTTTAAAAAGTAAACCATATACGATTTCTTAAAAAAAGTAATAATCCTTTTTTTTTATTATTTTTACTGAGTATTTAAAAAATACTTCATACAAATTACTTTATTAATTATTAACATGAGCAATAGATCTTTTAGATACGTCGTGAGTATATCAATGGAGATAATGTAAATCTGTTGCAACATTCTTTGTTTATACCTCCAGATTTGAAATTCACTTGTTTTCCCCCGGTGTTTAGTTATTTGTACAGTAAACTTGTGTTGCTATTAGTAAACTTGTGTTGCAGAAATTCATTACAATTATTAAATAAAAATGAATAGCCGTCAAAGCAGCAAGACAAGGTTATATCTTTCAACAGACAGAAGAAAGAATAATAAAGGTAGAATTTCTCGGAATGGAAAGAAGGAATAATTACGCTGTGAAGGAATAATTAAAAAAAAAAAAAAGCTTTATTCCCACTTTCGGTCTTCAGCAATGGATTACGGAATAAATCATGAAGGAGAGGTTGTGAAGGCTTCAGAAAATTCATCGGATTTGAAAGTTCGCCCTTGCGGATTGTTCATACATCCAAAACTGGAGTACTTAGAAGCCACTCCAGATAGTTTAGTTATTGACTAAGATGAAATTGAAGTTAAATACCTGGTCTCTTGCTAAGCATAACTCCCGGAGAATCAATGATTACAAAAAAATTTCTTTTCTTGAAATTCGATAGATTTGGAAATAGCTGTAAATAAAAATTTTAATTATTTCTATCAAATTCAGAGTCATCTGCAAATTGCAGAAAAGAAATATTATCTTTTTGTAATGTGGACAATAAAAGTAACTAAATAGAAAAAAACATACACGAGGAAAATAATATTTTGGATAATGTGACAAAAAGAATTAGATATCTTTTATTTTCATTGTCATTACCTAAACTTGTTGATCCACGATATCCCAGGTCGATGCTCATGCGTAACCCAGCTTCGATTCTGGATGCACTGGAGAAAAAAAAAAGGGGGAGGGGGAACAAAAAGTTATGTAAATGTAAAATTTTAGTCACTTTGTATCCCTAAAATTATAATATAATATGACTAACCTTTTTTGATTTTCAATTAGTTCTGTATAAAATTGTACTGTGATATGATGCTGTAAGTAGAAAACGAAAACGGAGATTTTGAAGGAATTATAAATTTTAATTACTTTTTTTATTATCATTTACATATATTGGTATTTTATAATTATATAGCTATGGGAAAATGTTATTTAAATGTTTTTTGTTTTGCATGTGTATTTATATTACCATTGGTCGCGGTAGCCTAGTGGATTAGACATTGGACCCGTAGCCGGCGGTTTTCATCGAATCGTAGGTTCGAGGTTCAAAATTACGAGGCTCGTTCGCCAGTAGCCCGTGTTGCTCCTAGTGCGACATCAGTAAAACCAAACAAATATTATATTGTTACTGTACATCACTATTTATATTATATTTAAAACCCAAAAGTAACAATTTTATTTCGATTGACCCAACTGTATATACTTATTCAAGAGATAACCCACATAACATTTTAACCATATTTACGTAGAAAGATTTTGAGAATAGGACTGGCACACATTTTTTTAAATATGTCCTATTCTGAAAATTTCCTATTCTCAAAATCTTTTCTTTTTCTATATATTACTATTTTCGTATATTAGAGTAGGCAGTATATTTTATACATTAAATGTGTTGCCATATTTTCATACATTAGCAACTCATGTATGTTGCATAACTTACGAAGAGAGAGAAGAGAAATGCTCTTTTTTAAAATTAGGTATTATAACTAAACGAAAATTGTTCAAATTTTTGTGATAAAATAGAATGCACATCTACATTTATTATTTGTGTGACCATTTATTACTATTTTTCATAAGTGCATTTGTAAGAATCAGATTGAAATATATAGAATTTTTATGATTAAATGAAGAATATAGAGAAAAAAATTGCTTGCAAAAAATTTTCTGGTTCTTAGTTATATAAGTGCACAATTTAACATGGATATTACATTTTTCAAGAACGAAAGCATTATCATATTGCATTAAAATAGTTTCTGGAGTAGCCAAGTGGTTATGTTCGCAATTTCGTGGGCAGCGATGTTTCAGTCGAGCCGAGTGTTTGAGTCCTATTTTTCTAGAACCACAACCGTGTTTCAAATTTAAAAACAAATAATAGCTCTCTTGTTTCTTCCAAGTGCGATACAATAAATATTCAATATTTATAATTTTGTTTTCAATATTCGACCTCGCATTAGTTTTCCCCCTCCCTTTATTTTAATAACTAATGCAGAATGAAAATTGTTAAGTGGATATTATATCAATAAAACTAATAACTGTATTGAATTGTTTTTTCGACCCTCTAAAATATAAAAAGGAAAGTTTGATGACGATAGGAAAACGAGATTTCACCAAAATATATATTCAATTTAAAATTATCATTACCTTAAATTTTTATAAGCCTTTGTGCTGACCAGGTATCAGCTTTTGTTGAAATTTATTATATTTTTATGTCAATGTATACAAAATTTGGAATATTTCCTATTCAGTATTTGATGAAGATATTTCATTAGCATTGTCGATCTTTTATAAATAAAGTGATACGATTTTTTTTTAAAAAAAAGGAAATAGTAATAATTCGAGATAAAAACCAACGTTTTTAAAAACAACATTTTTATATGGTGGCAAAGTTTATTAAAGAAATTATTGAAATATTAGTTGAAACTGGTCGCAAATATCTAAATATTGCATTGTTAGTCAAGTAAGAACGGTTCCCAAAATTTCAGAGCTCTAGCTTGATGGGAAGTTGATTAAATTAACGATTGAAAATTTGATGTCACACACACACATCAAGTGAAATTCAGAAAAAAGTGTAAAAACGTAATTTTTGAAATTAGAAGGCATGAAAAAAGGAGTAAAAAAATTATGGAATGGGAAGAATGACTATTTTTGAAGCAGTGAAAAAGCTAGTTTCTTCCTAGTTTGGAATAACTTTCAAATACCTGAAACATTGTATTTTTATTAATATGGTAGAGATACTTATCTTTCTACCTCTTCTTTTCCTTTAATCGATTCTTTCAGTCTTTATGCCAAAACATAAATAAATAATTTAGATTCTTTAGAAATAATCCTAGCTCGAAACAAGTACTTGTTTTTATTGAGTGATTGTAATTAATTTCATGTTAATTTTATTTCTAAAATGTAATTCCGTTCTCAAAAATAGAGTGTCCATTGGTGTAAATCCCCCCCCCCCAATTAAATTACTTATTTTGCCTAATTAGTTGAGAATAATTGACATATTTCTATTCCGAAGAGATTGTGGGGACAGTCTTTTATTGAGATAAATTTATAAAATGTATTTATAATTCAAGGTTGATTACATTACTTTTTGAATAAAGATGTTGATTAAGATTATGTGAAGTATTTTAGAATATTGCTTTCACATAAAGTTCTTAAAATTAGATACCATATTTCATATCTAATTTTTTTTCTATTAAATAGCACTATATTTTTAGAAAAATATGATTTATTCAAGCATATATTTTATTTATTTGTTTGCATTAATGTCGTACTAGAATAACATAATGATCTTTTTAGCGACTGATTTCAGAACAATTAACCAAGGTTTGATAAAGTGAGTGACAGCTGGAACTGTATGTTCGTTGCTCCATTTCTATAGTCTTTTTTTTTTTTTTTTTTTTTGGAAATAAAATATAAAATTTGTATCTTTCAGTGCAACTATTTGACATGCATACTATTTATTTTTTTGTTGGTATATTCTGTGTTTTATAAGTTTCTATCGTGAGTGTTTGATGCATACATGTGATGTTAATGATACTGTAAAGTGTGATTACCTGTTACAAACTAAAATTATCATTACCTTAAATTTTTATAAGCCTTTTTTGCTGACCAGGTATCAACTTTTGTTAAAATTTATTATATTTTTATGTCAGTGTATACAAAATTTGGAACATTTCCGATTAAGTATTTGATGAAGATATTTCACTAGCATTGTCGATCTTTTATAAATAAAGTGATACGATTTTTTTTTTAAAAAAAAGGAAATAGTAAAAACGGAATTTTTGAAATTAGAAGGCATGAAAAAAGAAGGAGTAAAAAAAAATTATGGAATGGGAAGAATGACTATTTTTGAAGCAGTGAAAAAGCCAGCTTCTTCCTAGTTTGGATAACTTTTAAATACTTGAACAATACAGAAGGGCAATTTCACCTCACGAAGGAAAGAGATCCACCGAGTTTGCTTAGCGTGCGCGAGTGTAACCACAAACTAGAGATTCTTTATCCCCTCCCTACTGGGAAAGTAAGAAATAAACGGTATGAAAGGACGACAGAGATTAAATAACTCTCGCTTTCTCCAGTTTTAGAATGATGATAGGAGGGGAAGAATCGAGTGCCGATTGCGGATGGAAAGACAGCCATAATACTTGCTCCTTTCAGACTGTCTAGAGGAAATATTTACTGCCCTGTGACGTCATTTTCAAACTTTATGATAGCTGTCAAAACACACACACACACATACAAAGAAAATGAAAAATACTAGAGCAAAATTGAAAAAATTAAAAGCATCTAAGAAGTTCCGAATTTGAAATCTAGCGAAATAATGAAAATCAAGAAAAATAAAGCTTGTAATTTCTCTTTTATAAGCTAACTATTTACTTCTACTCCGTACGACCAGTATCGTATGAGCACTTCGCCTGCACTGAGTAACGCCTCCTCCCAGTAGAGGGAGTTTTCATCGACTCTTACTTTCGGAATGCCTCGAAGGGAGCCTTAACTTGGCAGTGCGATAGAAGCTATGGCGGGCGATTCACAACCGTTGTCATAAAAACTCGGTTACACTGGGAGAAGAAGGTGCCTTATAACCAATGAAATTTAGCGAGGAAAGAAAAAGTGCGCTCGAAAAGTTACTTTTTCATTATAAGTACGCATCTTTAATTCCATTAGTTCATTTAAACACCCGTTAATAAACTCATTTGTAACACCCTTTAATTATAAATACATTTATATAATGTTTTGTGTCTTCATCTAGTCCATTGCCAAGCTTATCCCCAAATAAGTTTTCTGAATCATTATTAGAAATCGTTATAGCATTATCACATTTTAAATAGTTAAATACGTAAGGTGATTTAAAATACCATACCAACCTTTTATATAAATATTAGTGACAACTCCTTCCTTTTCATTTAGATGCAATCAAATCTACTGTTAAATTAGAAGAAGAGGCTTCATAACTGCTTTTAATTTTTGTGTCTTGCCACACTCGACTTGGAGAATGTCCTCCATTCACCCATGTCTCATCTGAATAATATATTAACGCATTTTCTTTCGCTTCTTAATTTTTTTTAAAATAATTTCTGCGCCATAAAATGTTGTTTTTCTTTTAAGAAGCATAGCCTGTCTTTTCCTTTTCTCAAATGAAACCCCCATATCTTTCGATTTCCTATACCAGGTAGTTCGAAATATGTTTCTAAAAAAATATAGGTATCATCGTTCAATTCTGTCAGAACTTTGTCTAACGTAGACAAAAAACGTAGGCATTTCTACACGCATATATATATATATATATATATATATATATATATATATATATATATATAAATATAAAACCAGTCGAATGTATGACAATGTTAAGTCATCATACTCTATCGGCCTTCTTCGCTTACTTACGGCACCAGTTTTCTCCAGGAGAACTTAAAGGACTTAACTTCTTTTCCTTTTCAAAAATGAAAAATTGTTCTTTTAGAAACACTAGTTTGTTGAGAAGCATTTTTAACCATCTGATTGACAGATTCTCGAGGGCTTTCTTCTCAAATCAAGAATAACCATTAAATATGTTTTTACGGACTGCACTTGATTTACCTCGCTTTGATGCTGTAAGCAGCGTGATCGATGAAATTCCTTCTTCACCCATGTTTAGAATGTCTAGCAAAAAAAAAAAAAAAAAAAGGAAAAAATTAGCACGAGAGACAAGTATTTAAATATGAAGGATAGCAAAGACGCAAAGCGAATGGCATAGAATTGGCGTGGAAGCGTAGCAAGCTTGCCAGAAATGTTACTTTGAAAACTGTCCAAACGGGAAATCCATCATGTCACTGTTTCAACTATATTTGTTTGCTGAGATTAAAAAATAAATGGTTCAAACATGTTATTAACATGAAATATATCCTTAAAATCATAATTTATGTAACGTATTATCTTTTTTTTTACTAATTTCTCTATGCATTTTTTAAATTTTAAATTCTAAAATAAGATAGAACTGTTTTACAAGCGGATTGGTACATTTTCTACCTTTGCCAATGCTGCCAAATTAAGGTGAAACGGAATATACCGTAATCTGATTTATTGTGCCTAAACTGCGCCAACAGAGCATTGGAAATGTTCTGTCGAATACGTTTTTGGTCTAACGTGAGCAAACGCGGCACCCACTGCGCGGACAGCTTTTTCATGAGCCTAAATCTTGATTTAATTTGTGACTAACACATATTCATAACCTCTTCTATCTCTCTCACTTTAATTTGACGGTCGTCGGGTACCATATGATGAACTTTACAGATGTTATCGTCAGTTGTTTTAGTTTTCATCGTCTCCCAAGCTGGTACAGCCACGTTTAAGTCAATTACCCAAAATTTCACGGTTGTAAATAATGGTGCAAAATCTCCATACACAATGTCCAACTCCTCTTTGATTTACGTAGGGTTATTGCCTTTTATTAACAAATATTTAATGACAGTTATTTTCTTGATTTTTCCATTTTCATAAAAACACTCATATCGACTCGCTAAAACTATTTTCAAATAGCACTGCGGTTCCAGAATGGCTGAAATTTTTTTGAGCACCCCTCAAAAAATGCGCAACCACATTCCTTAGCTTTTATTGACAAATGCTGCAATCCTCGCTTTGAGGTCTTAAACATTTCAGACAACACTCGTATACATAAAAAAAATAACTATATATATATATATATATATATTGGAATGAGGGAATTGATGCTTTATTTTGGCTACACACACATATATATATATGCGTGTGTGTGTAGGCAAAATAATGCATCAATTCCATGTGAACTATATAAATTTCCCTTTTTTTTGCATACTTTAAAAATATTAATCGTTTAACATTTATCCTATTTTGAATAGCACCCCCTATAATTTCTTGGTTCCGTTATTCAACTATTTCTTTTCTTACTGCCCATGTGAGTTCTTATAAACACTAGGATATATTAGAAAATAATTCGAGATAAAAACCAACGTTTTTAAAAACAACGTTTTTATATAGTGGCAAAATTTATTAAGAAAGATTATTGAAATATTAGTTAAAACTGGTCGCAAATATCTAAATATTGCATTGTTAGGCAAGTAAGAACGGTTCCCGAAATTTCAGAACTCTAGCTTGATGGGAAGTTGGTTAATTTAACGATAGAAAATTTGATGACACACACACACACACACAGAAACACGAACCAAGTGAAATACATAAAAACGTTAAAAGTAACTAAAATTAATTAATTAATTCTGTAAATTAAATGGTTGGAATGCAGTTTCTTAATCGGCAGGTATTTGGCAATGTTGCCAAATCTGGCTGCGCCTGGTCAGTTTTACGGGGTTTAACGTTCAATAAAACAAAAATCCGCCAGTTTGATGTAGTTTTGAAATCAGATGGTTGGGATGAAACTGCGTGTGGAAGGAAAATACTAGCTAAGGCATGCCGTCTCAAAATATACGTGACCCGGTAGACTGGTGAGAACAGAGTTTAAAGACCAGATTTCTAGCTTGATGGGAGTTGGTTAAATTAACGATCGAAAGTTGATGACACACACACACAAGTGAAATTCGGAAAAACGTTTAACAATTTCTGCATGAAATAATTTAACATTTATAGCACATCATGTAATTGGACGAAAGTTCTTAATTTTCTAGAACCATATCATCACGCAAATCTGCTAAAATCACAAGAAAATTAAAAATAGAAGATATTTATTGCGAGAAAAAAATTGTTGCACTTTTTTCATTCAGATTACAAGACGAATATCTTGCATAGGGAAATTTTGTTGTTGCTCTGTTCGGCTTGTGTTTCATGATTTTTTTAAAAAGAAGAAGGAAATTCCGATTATTCTTTGTATTTTATTAAATTGAAACGGAAATGAAATGCATGAATGCAGCAGTTGTAATGCTACCCACTGTAGAATTATGCCATCTATTTTTTTAAACCATTTTATAATTCTGAAAATGTTAAAAAATAAATATAACATATGTTAATAAAATTTAAAATTTCATTTTTTAAATTTATATTTTCGACTTCACAAACAAATCTTGAAGTTTTTAGCGCAATTGAGAATGAAATTCAAGCAAAAAGTAAAACAGGATATTAAATTCCTGAAAGATATGATCGTCCTCTGTAATACTTGCGGCCCAGTGGTTCTCAACCTGTAGTATGCGTACTCCATGAGATATGTGAAAAGAAAACGGCCACAGAATTATAATTTTAAAATATTATAATTTTTTTTAAAAAATAGGTAAAGATTTTTCTTAAGAATATCAGTTGTAACATAGTCGTTTCCTAAAAAGGAGAAATTGCTGAAGATACCACTTCAATGGCGGAAAATTTTGGGTCTCGTTGCTGTGATGAATACCGTGAGATTTTTAAAAGATGTAATGTTTTTGTTACCGTTTGCTATTAGGAAACTTATTGAACGGACTTTTTATTCATATACTTGAATAAAAATATATAGAGAGAGGCGAATTAAACACAACTTCGGATTGATTATTTATCGTGTCTTGAACCTAATTTCTCAAAATTTTGTGTTTTAATGCAAACCCATTAATTTTCTCTCTCTCTCCCCTATTTTTTTTATGTTAATTTGTTTGCTTGCTTCGGGGGAAAAACTATACAATGAAAAAATAGATTTTTAAATTTAATTCAACCCATCCTTTTTTTTTCGGGGGGGGGGGTAGTTTTCGGAATGGGTGAAACAGATCGTGTGTGTGGTGGGAGGGAGAGTTTGAAAGAAGATTCATGATTGGGAGGACGCCGAAAGGAACCGAGCCAGCTAGAGGTACGGAGTTCAGTACCGCTAAACTAAATGAATCAGGAATCCCTTTTAGCTTGGTTGTTAAGAACACTGCAAAACAAGGCCGGAAGAGTTTTCTTCTGACCCAAAGGTTGGAAGCTGGAATTGCTGCCCGTCACTCAAGATCAACCGACCTGGTGTGCCATGGGGGGAAAAAACAACCTTCCAGAATAGTGAAAAACATTGCCGTTGAATGCTCAAAAGAAATTTTTTTGCAAAATCATACGAAATGCAACTAGTTGCGGCTGGAATATTTCTGAAATACTTTGTCGATAAGGGTATTTATTATAGAGTAAAAAAATTTGTTCTTTTTTTTTTCTTCCTCATTATTCCGTCGTCATGTTGATTAAGATTAGATGCCAAAAAAGGATTTTGTTTCCGCATGCAACTTTTTGGAGAGAATTCAATTATCAAAATACTTTTCATACAGAATAGAATTGATTTAGGTATGGATGTAATTGTGGTGAATTTTTTTTCGCAGTTATGGCCCAGTGGAGCGCGTTGCTGAAGCGTGCGGGCAAGAACCTTCTGTTGAGTGTCCCTGTGACGGTCTTCTTCCTGGATTCGGTTGGATACGTGGCCAAGGTGGAGGGCATCTCCATGCAGGTAACACTTCTCTTCAATTCTAAATAAGACAGATTTCTCCGCAAAAGGACCGTTGCAATAGCCTCCTCCCCTCCGAATGTAGAATTGCTTTTTATCGATATTTGTGTGCACCTTTCTCATCAAATTTTTGCCCAGCATTTCTGCTGAGTCAACGGCAAAAATGGCATCAATTTTTGTGTCGTTCATTTTGTGTTTAACTTGTTGAATTTTGTTTTCGAAATGAACAAATACAAGAAACTTTTTTAAAATAAATTATGTTTTTTTTAGAGTCTCAGTTCAGATACCCTCGCAGTTAAATCTAGTTTCTAAAGATCACGCTTGCACTTTAAAGGGAATCACAATGTCAAGGACTTTTTTTGCCTTCTGTATGAATTCAAATTTTGCTGAATGATTTTTTACCCTAAATATATATATTTGTTTTTCGGATTCATCCTTCATATAGTGTTAGGTGATTGTGAATTCCAGATAATGAAACGTGAAATTAGTCTTTATATCCATTTTGGAACACTTAATGCCTATGTAAATATCTTGCTCAGTGGTACTCGCATTGCCTAAAAACAAAGAATTTTTTTTTTGGTGTAATCAATTGAATAAATTAGTGCATCCTCATTAACCTAATGCATTCTTCCAACTTAAAAAGTAAAGTACTGATTGTGTGAATTTGAACTTAAGTGAGGAGAAAGATGTTCACGAATACGGTTTATATGTTCTTTCATATTTTTCTAATGAAAATTATGAAAGAACTTTCTTAATTAATTAATTTTAATTCTTTTCAATTTTAATTCTTTTCATTTTTTAATTTCTTTTCATATTTTAGTAAAACCAGGTTATAAAATACTCATCAAATTTTAGAGTGAAAATTTAAAAATATCTGCTCCTCTTATGGAATTTTTATCGATTCTGTTGTAAGAGAAAGTACTTAGTGAAAATATGAAATACCTTAAGTATTTATAAAACCTTTTGAGCCTAGGTTTCTTCAGACATCGTGACTGTTCTCTTTGAAGTTTTTAGTGGAGTAGAGAATTGATAGCTTTTTTTTTGTTTGCCCGAATGTACTCGGCTGAATATGTGTGTCGAGGAAAACAGGCTGAAAGGATTCTATTATTCTTATTTCTAGCCGTCTCTGAACCCGGACGAGCACGAGAGCAACGACTATGTCCTCCTCAACAAGTGGGCTACTCGAAACTTCGAGGTGCAACGAGGTGACATTGTCGCCCTCACGTGAGTATCTTCTTCCTCTAAAACACACAGACAAACTCTTTGTCCGAGTGCCTTGGAAAATGTGTTTTCCAAATGTCCTTGAAAAACAATTGTTCCCAAGTTGCAAGCCCCCCTTTTTTTTGTTTTACATTGGAGGGGAGCATAAACCGTATATTAATCAAAATTGGCTTCTGAACGATGCCATTTGATTCTTTTATGGGTACATTTTGAGGCAACAGCAAGGGTAAGGTACCTTTTCGTTTTTTTGAAGTGGACTGTGAAAGACTGGAGATTCACCGGAGATGATGGACTTGGTTACGTAATCATCGAGTCCTGCTGAATGACTTCAGTAGAAACGTTTCATGTTTATAGTTAAGAGGCACTCATAAGTCTAGAGAATGTCGATGGCTTAACAAATATAAACAAATTGTTTTACTTCGAATGGAACCGCAGATTAGTCCAGACGTTTCTTTTACTGAAAAAAGTAACTGAAGTCTGGCGAAAAACTTCACTGAATGTTTAGAGCTCATTTGTTGTTGTGTAGAGGTCGCAAAACTGTCTAAATCCAGCAACTAATTGTAAAATATTGTTTGTGCTGTTAAAAGATAATCGAGAAAAACGTTCTGTACTTTTTTTTAAAAAAAAATATCAATTGAGAACGAAAACATTTTTTAAAGCTGGAAAATTATTTTTATTTAAGTAAAAAATCTAATCATAATAAATAAAACAAATGTATGAAATCATTATATTCTCTAATTATTAAATTGTAGATGATGAGCATTTCTGTTTGACTTTTTCGGTAGTAAGGAAATGTATGCAGTTTCGTGGTGTGAAAAATGACTTATTTATTATACTGACACAAAAAAATTATTTTATTTATTGTAGTAGGAATTAAAAGCGTAGATATAAAATTACTTTTAATCTTTTTTCAATACAACCGTTTGGTTTTCACTACAGTATTTTCATGCGAATCTTTTGTTAGAAAATTCGAAAGAATAAAAATTTCCAAGTATATTTAAATTTTCAACTTCCATTGTTTAGTGAAACTATCAGTGCATGAAAATTCGAGTGCTGTGATTTTGAAGATTTTTTTTTTCCTCGCACCAAATTTGCCAAAGTGTTATAAAACTAGAGATGGTCTGATGCAGTTAAGAGACACAGAGAACGAGAGAAGAATCAGAAATTTATTCATCTATATCAGGTGTGAAACAATGCATCGTAATGAACATTTTTCTTACACAAAAATATCACTTTACAAGAGGTTTTGAGCTTGAATTTTCTAAAATAACTTTAGGAGCCCCTCTATCACTGAACGGACTACGAAGCGAGAAGCGAGCCTAGCGAATGTGTTTGGACGGTGTGAGAACTGCGCATGGGGTTGGACTTGTGCACATTTATTTTTTAAAGCCACGCTGAATGCGTGCTCCCGACATGTACATTCAAGTCCGGAAGCTGCATTAGATAGAACATTTAAGCATGGCGGAACTTATTTCATTCTGTTATTGGAATGTATCCTCCTTTGTTGTGTTTCCTCTGGTCGCGGCAGCCTAATGATCATGGTCGTGAACTCCTCGCAGCCGGCGTTGTTTCCGTCGAGTTGTGGGTTCGAGCCCAGGTGCCACTGAAGACCCGCCGTTTTGCAAATCTGATGCACGTTAAAACTGTCGAGGTTCCAAGTCCACCAATTGGCATGATGTGGAAGTTTGGAGAGGGAAGTGCCAGCCCAAGTGTTGTCCTCGAGTCTTGATGAGGCTCAAAATTACGAGATCCGTCGCCTAAAGCCCTCTTGTTGCTTCTCAGTGCAACATCAATAAACAATCAAATCAAAATTGTCACGTTTCCTTCGCTAGTGTACTATCTGCATGAACCATCTCTCTAAGAATTTTCATTTTTGTATCCCGAAATTTAAGTTCTTTTTCTTTTGGCTCGCTCAGCTGTAGCAGAGAGTCAAAGACAATTCGTAAGACTGTAAAAAGGAATATCTCAAAGATTAAAAAAAAAAAAAAAAATCATATAACTTTCATTGAAAACTATAATTTCTCTCACATATGCACAATTACACAAATTTGATCCGTCTCATGTTTAGTTATGAAAATTAATTTAAATTATTTATTATAAGTTTCCTCTGCATTCCGACAAATGGGGTTTGTGAC
The DNA here is from genome assembly GCA_019974015.1 of Nephila pilipes. Classification (NCBI taxonomy): domain Eukaryota; kingdom Metazoa; phylum Arthropoda; class Arachnida; order Araneae; family Nephilidae; genus Nephila; species Nephila pilipes. The sequence continues at coordinate 1,248,034 of BMAW01121092.1, read as the reverse complement.
AGAAAAGGCAAATTTATCTTTATAAATTTAGGCGCAGGTATTTAAAAATAAATTTCTTCGTACATTATGTAGATAATTTCTGTCATTTTTAGTTGAATTTAAAACGGTATCGACAAGTTTATGAGCAATTCGCTCTCACTCAAATCTTCTTAGCTATGATAACTTAAAAAGTTTTTAGGTGTGTATCCTTTGTGAGATTAGTTCTGTTTGTTGGTCAGTATATGTAGATTTTTTTTTTTTTTGATTTGCTGATTATTACCGAAACATGAGAATGTGACTTTTTTTTTTGTTGCGCAATGAATTTTTCGGAATCGTATGTTTTATGGTATTAAAGGAGAAGATTCGTGATGCAATGGGACGCCGCTTTGCAATTAAATTTGTTTAAGTAACCGCCGCACAGTAGTCATAATGCAGAGAACAATTCAGTCATGGGTGTAAAAAAGAGATTCAAACAAATATTGTTCCTGAAAAAAGCATTTAATCGGGGTTGTCATTCAGAAAAATTATTCGCAATTCCCTGCAATCTCTTGCGGCACCGAGAGTGCTTCGTGAAAGGCAATTTATTTCCTCCTGCGTTTAATATGAACAGTTGAGAGGAAATGTAAATAAAAAAGTAGTTTTAGGATTAATTGGCATCAATGAATTGACAAATTAAAATAACGCAGAAACGAATAAGATACGTGCCAGGAGTAAAAATTCAGACTTCTAAGAGGGAAAAAAAAAAAAAAAAAAAGAAAAAATGAAGTACGCTGTACAAACATTTGTGACTTTGCATCTCATTATGTTTCTGTTTTCATTTATTTTAAGATCAAGATCTTTGTAAGACATCAAAAATTAATACGAAACTCGATTACACAGGAATCGAAATTATATATATATATATATGTATCTTTTGCCAATCCTGGTGAGCATAATTTCTTCAGTCGCGAAGGGACTTCTGAGCAGAAGAGTTCTTTGCTCTCTAGATGAAGGCATTCGTGTTTCGGCCGAAGTGTGGGAAGGTTCTACTCTGGAAGCTGTCCTACGCGCTGCGAAGCTCTAGTCCAGCTGCTGTCGCTAAGTGGAAGGATCTTCGTATTGCTTGAGTGTCCACGCAGATCGCGAGATCTCCAACCAAAGAGTTTCTTTGCTAATTATTGTTGCGCTGAATGCTCCTTAAATTCGATTGTATTGCACTCCAGTGGGTAAAATTAAAAGTCTCGGAGTTCAGACGATTCATAAATAGAACAAACACAAATAATTTCAATTAGGAGATCCCCCCCCCTTTTTTTAAATTTCATTTAAAGTAAACATATGAAGATAACGGAAATGTCTCTGGTAAAATAGACCCAACAAATATTTTCTTCCTGTGCTTGTTAAAAATGAGTCAAAATTTGGAGAAGTGATTCGTCCCTCGTAACTGCATGAGCCTATGAACCCCCTTGCGCCATAAGGGGGCTGTGCAGGTTCTCCATGGGGATCTGTGCCATGTGAGTGACCAAGGACTTCTCTGGGGTATCATAATGGCGCTGCCTATACTTGCGCGCAGCCACCGTCACGACACACACCACCATCGTCATGCTTGCCAGGATGCCCAACACCTACAAGTACAAAAACATATGCTTTGATGTGAAAAGTGATATAGGATAGATTCAATTGCAATGTAAACAGAAAAGAGTATTTCCTGTTCTGAAAAGTAAAAACAACAACAACTGTTATATAAAAGACTTTGAAAAGTCTTAAAAAGTCGGGGGGAGGACACTTTTCGGAGCTCTCGTGTGGCTGAACAGAATCGAGCCTCTGTTAACATCTTAAATGAAAATATATAGTTATGTGAATGGATGAATCAATTCAATTAACGTTTAAAAAGGAATTTTTTTCCCTTTCGGAATCAAGAAAAGAGTGCTGTAAAGTGTCAATGCTCCAAATATGATTTAAATCAAATACTTTATTCCAGAGAAATAAGAAAAAAATGCATTAGGGACCATACATATATTCTAGATTACTTAGAGCAATTGATTCGCTATATATATATAATTTTTTAACAACAGTTTTTATTTAGATATGCTTATTATTTTATTCCAAGATTATTGATTATTAAAACAAAAGGTATTTTTTGCATTGTTGTTTTGGTTGATTATATATATATATATATATATATATATTCGAGCTCCGTGCGATGGATAGTTAATAAATAGCTGGTTAATGATTTGATAAATGACTTTTTTTCTACCTTTTTTATATCCGTTAACATCATAGTTTAGTTCCGGCTCGAATGACACTGTGCGGTCTCATTAATTAATTAAGCTTCTTTGTTTGCACTCTGAAATAATTTGAAAAACATTTTTGTGGGGATCCTTTTCGCCAGCCAAATCGTTTATTTCTGCAGCAATTTTTCCCCCACATACTGTAGACGTACACACATAATCTATATATATTGACTATTAATTAAAGTGTGTCGTTAAAGTAATATTTTATAAATAATAAACAAATTTTATAAGTGCTTTATTCATTTCTTGTTAAATAAAATTGTGTGTTTTCACGAGAGAGAGTGTTTTTGAAATTTTTTTTATTCAATCGCAGTTGAAAAACCCTGTAGAGTGTCAGAATTTTTTCATCCCACCTCAGTCCGGAAGGACGATCTCTGAATGACTCCAAAATGCAATGCGATTTTGAATTCAACAAAGTATTTTTTTTAAGGTTGGATAATTGACATCTCATAAGCTATCTAGGAATTCAAATGTTACGTAGCAAAACTTTCATTTCTTTGCTTCTTTCTATTGATTTTTTGAGATTAATATTTTGATTTAAAAGTTCAAGTACATAAGTATCCATTTCGACATAAATTAGGGAATTTTAGTTCATCAGAAAATAATTTTATGAATTTGGTTCTTACAAATTAGTATGGTCTATCTCTTTTACAAATTTAAAAAGTAAGAGATACTTTTACCTTGTTCTTAAATTTATAATCGGATGAAGATTGATAAAATGATCAATCAAGTCAAATTGAATAAAGTAATCAACATTTAATCTAAATGAATCACAGATTTTTGTATATTGATCGAATGCGACTTTATTAGATTTAACATAAATTTAGTGTATCGAGGTTTTGAAAAACTCCCTTCATCTAAAGATCTTCTATCATTATTGTACATTCAGCGTTTTTCCATAAAATGGCAATGTTAAAATTCCGCAGCATAATGTATTTGTTGATATGAAAATAATGATCTTTCAGGATTGCTTTATTAACATAAAAAAGCAAACTTATGTTATCAAAAGATAAAATCGGAAGCAATCATCAAAAGATATGTTTGACATGTATATACCAATCATCTAAAAAAGGGGGGAAAAATCTGGATCCACAGAAGGAAGCAAGATACATTATTGCAAATTAAGAAATCGTTTCGTCTCTGTTAGCTATGCAAATGATTAAAATGTCTGGCACGTCAGCTTCAAGGATTTCATCAAACTTGTGACTTGCCGCTCCTCCAAAAATCTTTAAAAGGTTCTTCAAAGAGCATTATTTTGATTCTAACTAATGTGTTTGGGCTTACTATATCATCTTATAAAGTTTAGATCGGATTTGAGATGAAAATGACAGCCATTTGAACAGTCTTTTTTGAGAAGGGTCGCAACATAGGACTGTATGAAGGTGAGTGATTATTCCGTCCCATTGGGCGTCATTTCAGTCGCAGAGGATACAGTTTACAGATTATATGATATAGTTTCACGCTGTCGGCGGAATAGGGTACAAGGAAGTTATCGCTCACGACAGGTTCACTTAGAGAGAACTGGCTACACGACACGGACCATAAGTAGGAACGATCGAATTCCGCAAGGTACGAAACACACCAACTACCACGATTCCTGACATACAAACACCGATGCCCTCTCTGCATTATCATGTAAGAGCCAGTACCATACTTCTGGATTGCTTGCTAGGTGGCCATTACGACTATTGCCCCTGACACCATAGCAACGTCGCCAGAGACTGCTACGGTGTCACGAAAGAGCAGCATGGAGCCTTACGGAATGGCAGCGGGTCAACTGTACTGATGAGTCTTACTTTTGTTTTGGTGAGGATGATAACCGCACCCGTGTAAGGAAGCAGTGTGGTCTACGTCGTGATGGATGATTGGTTGTCGTTCGTCATACATTCCAGACAGTAAGGGGTATCGGCGTGGAGTGGTTTTCCTACGATGCCGATCACCATTTGTCTTCATTAGAGACTACTTTGACAATTTATTATACTTCGACAATTAAAAGGTGCGTTTGTGAGGTCTTTCGACCAGTGACTATTTATATTATGAACGCCAATCCGAGTCCTTTATTTTAACAAGACCAATTCATACCGCTACCATATCAATAACCGTAGACACAATGCCTTGGCCAGCGACTGCGTCTGAATTGTCGCTTATAGAAAACTAACGGAATGGTATAGTGCATTCTGTTGAGATTCCACCGCTACCACAAAATTTTCAAAATCTACATGCTTAAGTTCAATTTACATGGAATGATTTGAGTCGAAACACCATTAACAGCGTCTACGACTCCATGCCACGACGTAAGGCAGAATGCATTAGAAATAATAACTACCCAACTACTATTAAAAGTTATGATGATTTTGTATTTTGACTAAAAATTTTGTTTTACCTTGCGCAGTTTTTAATCATTTTCTTTTGATGAGTGCTAACTTATTTTCAAATATTATTTCGGTCTGACTATTTCTTTTAGGTGAAACTTTTTTTTTTTTGGACGATGAGTGTATGTGAACCCCCCCCCCCCTTTTTTTTTTTAATTCTGATTAAAGAATAATCATAGGGATTTAACTCCGATATGTATTGATTTTTAGATTTTATTCAAAATTAATTCAATTAGTCGTCGACTATCATCTCATGAGTTAAATTTACTGTTGCTGAGAAGGATTCTTTTGGAAATATAGTGAAATAGTCTGCATAACTTTATAGAACAGCTATATTTGGAAAAAAAAAATCTGGAAAGCGAGCTAAATGTTAGATTTAATGCAACAATTGTGTGTAATGTGTAATACATCATTTGTATTAATCAATCATATTTCACGGAAATGTCACCAAAGTTTACGTATGAATAATAATAAAAAAAAAAATGTGGGAGAGAAAAAAAAAGACAATTATTGTAACAGTAATGAAATCACTTCTCCTGTGGAATACTTCATGATTAGCATTCTGGGCATTAATGAAACAAAATGGGGCACACTTTCTGGTAATTCCAGCAGTGCATTTTTTTTCTTTTTTGCTGGAACAATACCACGTTAATGATCAGTGGGAAGCTGTTGAAGCTGTATTTTGAATCACTATCTTGTAACATCTCATATTTATCCTCTTTACTAATATTGCTCGTTGTTTTCTCTATGAAGGTTGATTTTCTGACTCTGTTATCGCCATGCAGAAAAATTTCATCTTTCCTTTCTTTTGTATCAATTTTTTCACAAATCTGAGTGTCTGAAATTTACTCTCGTCGATAAAATGAACAGTTTACCTCCTAAAATTGAAACAATCTTCTACGTCGGCTTTATTGAGTTTTTCTTTTAAATTTCTGTTACGAGGGGGTGAACAATTCTGTGTGTAAGTTTTCTTATGTAATTCGCTGATTCGATTACACCGAATATCAGGATCGTTTTTGGGCGCCCATTATGAGGTTCATTTCAATTATCTTAATACTGAATCTGTTTTTTTTGTTGTTATGAATATGACAAAAAATTTTTTGTTTGTTTGTTTTGGAATTTTTTTTTTCGCTTCAAGAAATATTTGTTTTCGTTACAAAGACTATTGCGAAATTCGTATTTTTATTATACTTAATAAAGCGCGCATTTTTTTAAAGTTGAAATCAGGTTTGCAATGATTCTATTTTTCTCTATATTCTCTCAAGTAAAAATTACATCAAGTACAAAAACCTTTAATGTTTTACTTTTAAAATTTTAAAAGTTATGTTTTTTACATGATATTCGCATATTTATTATTTTTTTCCAGTTTTTAAACCAATTTTTTTAAAAAATTATGTTTAGTTTTTCAAACAACTCTAACATTTTAGAACGTTGATCTTCGGGAGTGATAACTTCTTTTCCCCGTCTGAAACAAACTATATAGAAGTGTGTGATACAAACTATATAGAAGTGTGTAAAAGTGTGATACTTTACAACTTTGAGCGATTGAAAACATCTTATTTAGTTTGTGCGGAAAATTGAGTTTACCGATGTTACATACACACACACTTAGATCAAAAGAAAATGAGCTGCATTTGTGAGGCTTTTTTGTGGATTCTTTTGAGAGGCAAAGAGAAACTTTTAGAGTTTTCCCTGAACTTGAGTAAAACTATGACATCAAAGCAATTGTCATTGATTTACTTTTTTTAAAAAATATGTATGGTGGTACAAGAAAGTTTAGATAATTTTAAATGATATTTTATTGTGTACTGTTTTGCGTTTAAAGTTTATAAAAAATGTAAACAAAAAATTGAATTTTCGTACTACTTTAAATTTGTAAAATTTTGTCTTGTGAATTATATAATGTTGATTATGTAGCGTTTTCGTAAAATAAGGTCAAGCTTCCCATTTTCAGCTGTATTTCTTATGGAATTTCTGAGCGCTTTGTAAGTCGTATTTTTGTAAATGTTCCCTTTCAAGTAACCCTGTAGGAAGCTGATATCTTCTGATAACTGAATATTTATTTTTGATTCACTGTCAGTTTTCCCCCAACAATTAATCTTCATATTTGGAAGATTTCAAATAAATAAGTTGTCTGTAAAAACCGATAACAATTTGTTGAAAACAAATCTGTAAAGGTGCTTCAGTGCTCAGGAGAAACCTGAATAAGATTATCATGTCAAGATAGATTTTGCTTAAAATCTATTATATATTTATATTAAAACGATTTTCTTAAACCCTTAATTTTGCATTTATTTCTTTTGAATTTTACGGAACACATTAAACTAATTTTTATGGAACACATTAAACTAAATAAAAATGCATATTCGTGATTTTTAAAAATAATTTGTTAATCTTCAACATTATTCGATATCTTAAATTGTATCTCATTTCTTGATATTTATTATTTGAAGACAATTGCTGAACGCGTTTCCTTTTTTAATTGTAGAAAGCGTTTATATATTGTCACGATTTATTAGGGGAGGAAATTTTTTTCTTCTGTGATAATATCTTTACTTTTCTTGTTGCAGCTAGTGCAATATACATAAAAACTAAATATTCTTATATAATACGCAAGACCATCAAACATTATTTACCAGCTTTGATTTTAACGTTAGAAATGATTCAACATATAAATTTTAAACGAGAAATAATTGTTATTATTTACCGTTAAGTATAATATCAAGTTACAATAAGATATAAAAACTGAAATTACGACTTACTTTAAATGAAACAAGAAATGTATTCTACGTACGCGATGTTTTTTAAAACAGAACTCCGTGGTTTTACTTTTCTTGTGTGCCTCCTATACGTTTTTCATTTTGCCGTATTGTTTCTCTTCAAGAAATAAAGACATTTCGAAATGATTTTTAATAATCTTTGAAATGCATGACCTGCATGTATGATTAATAATATCATGTATAATTAATTGGGAAATGATTTTTTTAAAAAGAGTGTTTACTTATTCTAACGTATTATGAAGCGCTTTGATTTTTCCCCCCTGAAACATGTTTTTCACTATTTTCTAAAGGTGGCTTTACTCTGTACACAATTGTTTCACAAGGTGAAGTATCTTCGATGCGTGTATTGTCTTGTAAAACAACCTTTACGTGTTGTGTAAGTCCACATCTTAACCTCTACCCATTGAGTCTTGCGAATAGTATACCTATCTTTAACCGACATTATTTTTTCTGATTTTGATACTTTTTTAAAAATTTGAAATAGATCTAATATTACATAATTCCTGTAGTACGTGAATAGAGCTATAAACTAGAGTTAGCCGCTGCCAACATACAAAAAGTAGCATTTATATATATTTATTACAGAAGGACTGCAATTTTTTATAAGACCCATTACTTTAGAAAGAGAAGGATAAAAACTCACCGCTGCAACTGCGACGTTACTTGTCCTGTGGATGCCTTGCATCATGAAACTTTCGTCACGGGTCCGCACCCAGGTGCATGAGAACTGCACGTACTGTTTGTCCTTCTTGCTTTTGACGCCGATGCAGAACTTGTATGGGGTGCGTGGCTGCAAATTGTTGATAGTATATGACCGAAAGAACTGATTCACCGTTACGGATTGATATTCTCTGGCGCCATCCTCCTCCCTGCGGTACACAATCTCGTACTCGGGAAAGGCATTCCGCGCCGTCCCGTTCCACACTACTGTCACGAAAGTGGCTGCCACTCCCTGAGGGAATAGGTGGATGTCAATGTTCTCTACCTCTAGGTGCGTCACTCCCATCGCTTCTCCAAGAGCGTTCTCGGCCACGCACACGTAGGCGCCCTGATCTGAGGTTCGGATGGGGTGCAATTCCAAATTTCCCGGACCTTGGAACCTCAGCCGGGGCTCACTAGATGTCTGATTGAGCACACAGCCGTCAGGAAGTACCCAATGAATGTGGGGTGCAGGCAGTCCATGTGCCCGACACTGAAATACGTACCCTTCCCCAATCTTTTTGTCTACTGTTAGGTTGGTGGCTCCGACCAGGACGGGCGGACACTCATCCGGAATGAGAGAGGGGTCCAGATCGAGGACGGGTTCCCCCTCGACCTCTGGAGGCGCTTTGCACACCAGAGTCCCCAGGATTTGAATGCGACTCGCGTTGCCCCTTTTCAAGGTGTCGTAGATCCACTTGACATTGCAGTCGCACGTAAGCGGGTTCTGTTGCAGGCTGATTTGGACTGGCCTGCGGAAGAAGTGAACCACATCTTCGCTGAGGGCGGACAAGTTGTTGCCGTGCAGTGACAGGATCCGCAAGTTGGGCACATTGATGAAGGCGCGTCGGTCCACGAACTGCAGCTGAGCGTTATGGTGCAGGTGAACCGTCCTGAGGTAGGGTAAGTCCCAGAAGGCGCCTTGGTCCACTAGTACGAGCCCTGCGACGTTCTCTGCGAACACCTCCTCTAGGTTGAGTCGTACAAAGTCTCCCGTATGCAGCTGAGGGAAGAAATTGCCACCTAGTCTCAATACTTTGAGGCTTTGGGTCGCTTGCAGCGAGGCGGATGGTACTTTGCCCAGTTGGTTGTCTTCCAGGTAGAGAGCGGTGAGGTTGCGTAGGCCCTCGAAGGCGTTGTCGCTTACCCCCTTGATCCTGTTCCCGTTGAGCGAAAGGATGCGTAGATTGGAGAGAGACGCAAAGCAACCACCGTTCACATGCGAGATGTGGTTGTTCTCGAGTAGCAGTTCTTCCAACTGGGAAAGTTCACGGAACCTGCAAAAGAAACCCTGTGAGTGCTCTGAATGTTTTATGATAAAAAGATAATTTTTTTTTGAAAATTATTGCTATTATATTTAAATCTTGAGTTTATCTCTATTATGACATTTGCAATTTTTGCAAATTTTTCTAGTTTTATTTAACATTAAACCGTTATTTTTGTACTTTTTCATATGTTCACTGCAAAATTCTCGTTCGTGGTGAATGACTAGCAGTAAGTAAGTAATATTGGAGAAAAACAGGTGGGTGAAGAACGTGAAGTATACACACCATTCGGGGAAGATGGCGTTTAGCTGGTTGTGAGAGAGGTGCAACCTTCTCAGCTGGGTGAGTCCATCGAAGACGTGCTCCTCTATGAACTTGATTTGGCCATGGGTCATGAGGAGAGTATGTAGCTGATGGATACCACGGAATACACCATTGAAGACTGTGCGGAAATCGTTGTGTGACAGATCAAGTGACTGCAGCCGACTGAAGTTGTGAAAGATGAGTCCCCGGCCCAACTGTTTCAGTTGATTACGAGATAGATCCAGAGTCAGAAGGGAGGAAAGGGGAGGAAGCTGGCCGTACAAGTCAGTCAGGTTGTTGCTGTTCAGCAGGAGGGTTGCTGTGTCGGGCGGCAAGCCCTGGGGCACGCGCTCCAGGTGCAGCCCTGAACAATTCACAGTGGGTCCTGGGCTACAGGAGCAGGGCACGGAGCAAGAGGATGCGAAAACGTAGGCGGGCAGGAGTAGGAGCAGTGGCGACAGGAGATCCTTCATGCCGGACGATCCATTGCCGCCTCCTTTTGTGGTGGATGCGTCTGAAAGAGAGAAATAGAGAATATATGATTTGTTTCTGGAGAAAATTAAACTGGAAAACACTGCTGTGTGTACGACTTTAAAATTGGTGGAAGCAGTTGAAAAATTCGAATTTGATGATACATATCAAAAATTAGGTTTTTTTTTTTTCTTTATTGTTAAGGCAGAAGTAAATTCATTTCCATTTTACCGATAAGTTTTAAAATATTTCCTTGTAGAATTAAGCTATGCGGTTGCTTGTGATTGCGTCTTATGGGGTCGATTCTTGTAACGTCACAATCTCGAGTGGTTGTCAACCGCAAGTTTTTATGTAATCAGTTCAGGCGTCTCTGTGCTTTTGTTTTTTTACGCACACTTTCTTCAAAAAACATATTTGTTAACAATATTAATACACATATGTAAAGAAAATGTATAGATTTAAAAGTTTCTACATTATAGAAGTCTGAATGCTGGCACATCATGACCTAATTATTGAAATTTAAATTGCATTTGGAATTTACAAGTACAACAAGAATGAGACTGATTCCAATTTTGACTTCAGCCGAAAGTTCGCGTTTGTATCTGTTATGCAGTTGAAGAAAAAAATATTTTTTATTGCGAAATTCTAAATTCTTTTTTCGAAATGAGAAAAGAAGTGTTTCATTTCCCGCGAAGCTCAAGAAATGCATTTTAAATTTTCACCATCCTCAGCTGATGAGATTATTTCGCTATTTCTTCACACTTTAGTTCGGACTGGCGACTGTTCCCTGAAACTTGTTTACTCCACATTAAGAATTTTTGATCTATAAGAACTACATATAGTTGAGAAAAGTTTATTGCTAATATTCTTTATTACTTGGAAGTTTTAATGCAATGATATAAAAAGAATTTTGTGTAAAAATTCCTGGTAATAGAATGCCTGCTCCTGATCCAGTTACACTTTTTGTACCTGCGAATCTGATTTCTCATATGCAAACCTGTGGATGGACTTTTTTCTAATTTTGACCAGTACGGCTTAGATTTGTTTCAGCTTCGAATGGGAAACTTGTTCCAAAGAGTCTTTTGTTCCAGTATATGTTTTATTTGCAAAGATTCTCTGACTCCATTGAGTCTGAGAAAAATCGATTCGCGAGCGTTTCACTTTCTGGGTCATGTTTTGCGCAGCCCAGGGGAAACCGAGGGTAAGGGGCTAGATTTCCGAATTCTTTTTAATTGAATCATGGTAGAAGTAACATTTATACTCATTTGAAACACTATATGCTACCCATGTACTTTGATGAAGCATTACTAGCTGCATGTATATTTTAAATCAAGCCTAAAATAAGAAAAGTTTAGGAATTTATGTAAAGTATTTTTGATTTTTTTAGTACTGACTTAAACGAATGAAATGGATCTTCATGAAGATTTGAATTTGGGTGAATACTTTTGTGAACACTCTTATTTAAATTTTCTTTGAATGGTAACTTTTAATGAGAATCCCCAACTTTCTTGAATTTGAAAAGCTCAAATTATTTTAATGACTGTTCTCTAGCCAATAAATCATTATTATTTGATGAGTTTTGAATTTAGTTGGCAAAAAAAGTGGGATATATATATATCCAACAAACTAGCTTTGTAAAACTGGAAAATTGCTATATTCCAGCCCTCCCCCCCACCTCTCTTTGAATGAAAAGAAATATTGCTATTAATCGAGTTGACAAGTTTTCGAGCTCTTAATTGCGGATCCATTTTTCGCCAGAATATCATTTTGTGATAGTTTTTCAATACAGTTGCAACCGCTGCCACCCCTATTTTTTTTTTAAATTTAATTTTGCATGTTTTAAATTTTAATTAGATTTTTTTTTTAAAATGAAGTAACAATAAAGTTTTAGTGAAGTCAAATTGTTGCAAATTTTGAAGGGCTCTTCTCAGCAGCAAGATTTCTCTTGACCAGAACGAGAACAAGTTTGCGCGACAAGTTGCTTAATGATAATCTTTGTTTTTTAAATTGAACTTTTGAGATTTTTTCATTTGAAGTTAATTATTAATTTTTTCTCTTAAATTAGCATGTGATGGACTAGTTTTTTTTTTCGCATTCTGTTCGTTATGATTTCATAGGAAACGAGTGATGATTTCATTCCGTTAAAGATTTCTGTGAGATACGAAAGTTTTTTCTGTACTTATTTTTAAGGAAATGTATTTTTGAATTCGCTTGTTGAGGAGCATTAAAAAGATTAAATAATAAAGCTCTTTCTATTTTAAGGTTAATTTAGTTTATAATAAATTTATAGAATCGCTTTTATTCCGGAAATGATATCTTACACAACTTCGAGACAATTCCTTTTATGGTTTCTTCTCTTAATCATTTATCTAAAATCATTGATATCAATACAGAAGGAATCAGTACCTGTGACCAAGAAACATAATAAATCGATGCCAATTTTGAATTTAATGCTCACAGTTTAACTTTTAGCGACTTTTTCCAAATGTTATATTGCCAAACAAAAAATATCCCCCTTTTAAGGTTTCTTTTTCAACCATCACCGCATTTAAGTGAAAAAATAATATTTTTAACCCATGGGGATAACAATAAATTTTCGGACTGTTCTTTTGAGATGCTGAGGATGAAAGTTCGTGAATATTTAAAGCGTGCATTTCACTTGAGTTATCTTCATCCGGGGCTGTGCAATAATTCTGAATGAAATCAATACAAGAAATGAATTTAACTGCTTTTATTCAAACGCGTGAAACTTAATCCTTGTAGAATGACGGTGTTGATGTATTTAATGTTATAGAGAATATAACTGACGCCTCTTCTCCCTAATCATGTTGCTCTCAGGAATTTTCAATTTATCCAAGTTGTAAGGGAGTGAAGGAAATAATTTCCAATTCGAAAACTAGTTTTATAAGATTGGATGAACTGAATTGTCTGAAAAAAAATTAAACTTGAAAGAAATAACGACGCAATTTTGTGTAAAGAAAATGAGAAACGTTTTTGGCAAAATATGCATTGTTAATAATAATAATTATTATAAAGACAAACTGATTTTGAGAGATGAAATTGGAATGGAAAGAGAGTCGTCGAGGTGAGTTTGCAGCTTGAAAAACGAATGCAAAATGTAACGTGTTTGATACGTTTAATTGACAATTTTATTTGTTTGTGTACGCAGTTATTTTTTGCTCAGTCCAATATTTGAAATTGTGTGGAAAATGTTTAACTCGGAGGCGAAGCATGAGATGAAATTTTTACTTGTGCTTCCCTGTTCTTCACGACGATTCGAAAAAGAGAATAAAACATAGAAATATTTAATAATTGCAAGTTTTAAATAATTCGTTTTTGAAACTGCTGAGGAAAATGTAAAAATATCCATTTTTTTCTCAATCGAACATACTTGACATCGATTTCTATTAGACGGAAAACTGTTGTGAAACATATATTTTTTCATGTTTTGGAATGGCAATTAATTTTTCCTTGCAGAGAATTTAACTTGAGTTATAAGGCCATTAAACTCTCGCGCGATTCGATTATAATACTTTTCTAAACTTCTGTTGCAAGTAGTTTATTTATTACTCGAACTGTGTTATCGATCATTGCAAACTTTTTCATTGAGCAAAGAGTAATTTTTCAATGACTAACTTCCATTTCTTAAGGTAAAATATGTTTTGCGGAGGAGGAATTAAGTGGGCATTTTTTTTTTCGCATTCTTTGCATCCATAGAATTATCGTCGTAGAATTCCTTTCATTTCATACTTGCAACAGAAATCAGAAAAATAATTGGATCCTCAAAATACAAACTTTAATCCCCCCCCCCCCCCGAAAGCATTAATATTTTCCCGAGAGGGATTTTTAATGTGACTGATATACGAAACTGTATATTTGGTAAACCTTTTCAAAGCTTTTTAAAAATAAATATTTAGATATAAAATAAATAGATAGTTTAATATATATGTATATATATATATATATATATACAAATATCTATTGTATATTATACATGTTTTGTATAATAACCATTAAATATCTGTTGTATATATTATACATGTTACATATAATGTATATTAAATATCTATTGTATATTATATATGTTATGTATAATATATATTAAATATCTGTTGTACATTATACATGTTATATATAATATATATTAAATATCTTTATTGTATATTATATATATTGTATTTTATATCTATTTAAATATACCCATTGTATTGTATTCACTTTTTTTTGTGTCCATTCTTAGGTAAGATTATTTCGATTTCGCGAAACACAGAGATATTCTCCAAAGAAGTTCAAAACGAATTAAAATATGTCTGGAATGATTAAAAGACTGTTAGAATGATAAAAGACATATTATACTTTAATTTTTATTAATAATTTGTATACTTGTTTTGTTTGAAATATTTATTTATTACTGTTGATGAAAGAGAGGATTTTCGATCGTTTCATTATTTGAATGCCGAGCAATTATTTCCATAGAACTCATATTTTAGTTTGATTAATAATTATTTCTTTTTATGCCTGTGAATTTGTGATTTCCTTTTTCAATGTACTTTAGAACACATTTGTTTATTGAGCATTTAGCAAAGTCTTTTTAAAATTATGGAAATGATGTTTTTTTTTTTTTTTTTATTGTGATGGGTTGAAATCTATCGGACGATTCTATCTAAAGACCGGAAAATGGAGGGACAAAAAACTCGACATTTCATTGTGCTGCCTCATTTCGAGTTGTGCCAACTCTTTTTCAAAGCTCGCATAACTCCTTATTCAAGTTTCAATGAACTGAATTCTGTAAAAGAACTAAATTACTTGATTTAATTAATACAACTAAAATAGCAAGTTCGCTTCCCTTCAGAGCAAAATCATTTGACCTATTTAAAAATTGTTTAAGATTGAGAACTTGATAGATGCCGGACAATTTGATTTTTCTGCTGTAAAAAAATAACAAAACTTGATGCAATGCTTATATTTTGCTATAAAGTTATCAGTATGGAAAATCCAAAAGTTATTGACGCATATTTCTGAAATTATAAGACCCACTCTACTGAAACAGAGAAGTGATTTTGTAAGAATACAGTTTCGCGAACATGTGACAGTCATCAGTTTTTGTTGTAAGAAGGCCAACCCTCCCGACAGACAACAACACGAGGTAGAGAGAGACTCACCTGTTGTGTGTCGTGCTCCGAGATGCAGAGAGAACGAACCTGTCGTGTCGGGCGATGGACGCACTCTTCCCGGACGGGCTGCCGGACCACAGCGGAAGGTCTTGCGCATGCGCGCTCTCCTCTCCATAATTCGATTGGAGACGTCGGATCCGAAAGCGAGGCCATTAACGTGGAGCCAATGAAACGCGACTTTTGTTTTGCTTTGGAACGAAAACGGCACCTGCTGCAAACTCTCCTATCGTCTCCGAACCATTCCTATTAATTTGATTGAAATCTCTTCGATACTCTTGAAGAGTGATAAACACTTAAAAAAAAATATTTTTTTTAATGGAGATGCACGGTTACAATGAGATCTTAGTTGCATTTTTTTTAGATCTATTTATCATGGTCTCCTAGAGGCGATTACTCGTACAGATTTCGTCAAGATTCTTTGTAAAATCATTCCCGTAGCTTCAAGCAAATCAATTCAAGTAAGAAGAGGATGAAAATGATTTGGTGAATAAGTTGATTGATAATTTGGTTTAAGCCAGTTGCTTATTCATCAAAAGACCTTAGTGCATAGATGTTTGCAACAAGAAAAGGTAACTGTGT
>BMAW01121092.1:1208549-1232117 GCA_019974015.1 Nephila pilipes | reverse complement strand
CATGAAAGGTGTGTATATGTCTCCCGAGAAATTCAAGCATGTAATGCATACTCTGCACTTAGACATACAAAATAAAGCATCGATATTGTTTCCCCATAGTTCATCTTGATAAACTTTCAAATATACATTATTTCAAAGTATTGCTGTGAAATGTCCCATTTTCATAGTTTTAATAACTTACAATCTCTACATCTGAACAGAAAATAAAGTCCCTTTCTTATGTTACGTTTGATGAAATATACTACCTAAGAGAGTAATGAAGACGATTTTGAAAGTCTTCAAGCTTGTATTCTCTCCTCCATGATTCCTGCCTATGGAATAAAGCCTTGAGTCGGTATCGGCTTTTATAGGCTTGCAGCCTTCTTGTGCTCATCTTTAGTCATGATCTTCTATGCATCTAATGTGGAGAGTATAATTCTACAAATAGCACATCTCAAGAATTCGTAATGAAAATGAATCAGGATCTTCATAAGCATTTATTCTCACAGTAAGGTGTCAAAAACACTAGCCTAGGCACTGTGAAATGAAGCTCAATTGCTCTGCCTCTTAAATAATTGGGCAAGTAGATAATACGTTTTCTTGATAGCATTTTGTAAACAGTTTTAAATTGGAAGCTATGAATGCAAATGGTCAATAACTTGAGATTTTCTTATAGAATCATGCAGGCAGGAGAAACACTTTGAAATCTGAAGCTTGGAAATGGTTTTAAATAATCGCTCTGTATCATCATAACTATCGTTAAAGATAATATCTGACAACAGCATTGCATGTAATAATCACACTTAAAAGTAAAGGCGTTTTTAATGAGCAAATTCATTACTTTTGTAGCATTTTCGTAAACTTTTTCTCCTCTTCGGTTTTTTTACTCTCAGTGGGAAAACCAGTGTCTCTCCTGAGGTTAATTCCTCGGAGGAAGGAGGTGACCGAGGTACATAAGATTCAATTGATCTTTTTGATCGTATCTTGGCAATCTTTTACTGTGGATGAACTCTCCTTCTGTCTTGACAGAAGAAAAAAAAGAAAGCATTCTTCCAAAGGTGATTTTTTTCCTTTTAGATCTGTTTGAGAATTTCTTACTTCCTATTTTCCCTGCATAGGATTTGTGAACAGTTCTAGGCCTTGCTAGGATCACATGTTATGTGCAGTTTCTGCCATAATATATGACTGTGGATCCACAAAGTATTGCATTTGTGATAAATGTGCCAACCGCGTCACTGCGCCTGCAATTCATTGAGATTTATGGTATATTCTGATACAAAGTCATAACGAAGCATTTCAACAAAGAAGGTTGGTAGCACTATCTGGAAGACGGAAACAATAAACTGACGGAAAAAAAAGAACATGCGCCTTAAAGATGCCTATGTGATTGTGTATTAACGATTGCTCCTGTAAGCATCTCAGGGTTATTGGCGACTTGAGACTTATGTGAGCCTCGATCAAAGGACACGAAGTGATGACATTTTCATCCTACACTTCCTCTTTACTTCCTGCAATCGCCAGTCATACTTGGACCTCGATCACTTTACTTTATCAGATGTCCTCCATTGTTATACGTTTAAAATTGAGTACATTCTATCTAAATTGTTTGTTTTCTTGCTTTTTTCTTTTAATTAATTGCTAATCTGTGTTATAGATTTTCTAGATAGTCTCTAATATGTATTACATTATAACATGTAATGTATTTGTTATAAAAATTTTCCACTCTCATAAACTGCTTCTGGGCAAAGCTTATTGGTTATAATTTCAAACTCAGTTTTGTGATAACAGACTAGTCTGATTTTAATTTTTCCAGTTCAGGAGTGGATTGTGGCTTAGTTTTATTTTATCATTTTAATATCTTGAGACACTGTGATTATTTAATTGATCGTTTTTAGAACGTTCTAACTCTGTTTTATTTTCTTTACTTAAATGTTTTTTTTTATTCAAGATAGCCTGAATAGAAGGAACAAAGCTATTTACATAGGAAGAGCTGAAAGTATGCGTGAACATGGCTGTAGGAATCAGTAAAAATTTGTATTTCAGTTTGTATTGTTTTTCAAAGATCTCTGCCTTGTTATCGATCTAATTCATAGCTAAAACAAGACATATGACTAACAACATATTCAATTTTAGTAGGTTCCTCAGTGATATACATGACGAGATTAATCAATCTTTTTATGGCGATTGAAAACCTTTATAGTTTATATCTGATTTTGATTATAGTCAAATAAAATTAAATCTTTCTAATGTCAATTTTTTTATGAGATCGAGAATTTAATTTCATGAATCTATGTGAGCTCTCTTTTAAAAATTCATCATCTCGGGATCTAGACTTAAAAATAAAGGAAAATGCCGGTTTGAGAGAACAATCCATCATAGTTAAAAAAAAATCAGTGCACATTATGAGTAAAACAGCATCTTGATTAAAAAAGAAAAAATTGATGAAATTTATCTGTGTTTATAAAGAAATACAGAATTGACATATAAAGTAGCAAAGTGATGTGGGAAACAGAAATATAATAAAAACTTTGCAATATTTGATCAATCATGTTCATAACCTGAGTCAGTCGAAAGGGCGTGAAGGTATACAAACGTATTGATGGGCATCAACTGACCTGCTTTTAGATTTCTACCCATCAAGAGATAAAGCATAGATGTTTTAAAATATTTTATTCACCCTACACAGAAAGAGAGCAATACAGTTACTTTTTTTTGGATTAAATGGTATGCTAGCGTCAGGAAACCAAAATGTGAGCTGTATTAATTTAAAGCTGGCAACGTTAGAACTTTACCTGAGTGCATTTTTGGTTTTACTAATTTTGAAACTTACAAATTTTCATGTACTAAATTTTTTTGTCTTTATGGGTTTTAAAGAATTCTGGAATGCATCTATTTCATTTTAAAATAATGCATGTTCCTTTATTAGAAGAAATACTTCTTCAAAATAGCTTAAGAGTCTCTCAGGCATGGGTTTCTCCAGTACAGGCAATCTACAATGGACAATAGAAGTTAGAGTGTTGCTAGAATGGGTTTCTTTTTCTTCAAGGAATGATAGACAGGAAAAAGAAATCAACTCAGACATGATACGTCTGCAGGTGTTAATGAGGAGAACAGGCAGAAACTTGGAACCTTTCAATTCTGGTATTTTCGAATGGCCTTTACATCTGTATTTATCTGAATGTTGTCTCAATTTCTGTTTTGCTAATAGTTTTGCAATATATTGGTTCACACTCGTTCGCAGAGAAATTGTACCGATGCTAAACATTTAAATCTAAAGATTTTCTTCCTCTTTCGAAAGTTGTTTTGGAAAATGTCTGTATTGACTCGGCAAGAAAGCAATGTGGAGTATAATGAACAATTATTTTCTTGTGTATATATCTAAGGAACAGAGGCCGGTGGTCATTGGAGGAGTTTCATTTTCAGTTTCATTGCTCTTTTCAATCATTTCCACGCTGCTGCTGTTTTGATATATTAACGTAGCTGAGTTATGGAGTAGTGTCTTTTGTTACGTGGCCCCAGCTGTTGTGACAGCACGCTCACTGGGTACAGCCGATACAGATCTTTCAGGTCATGACTAGGCTACGCCCATGCTTCATTGGAGGTGAAAGTTGAGAAGGAGATGTCACTTGACGTTCAAAAAAACAGATCCGTCTCCGTATCTTCGATGTAGCTTTCTAGTGTGACATTAATTCCAGAGTCCACTTGAATTCTATCAGGTTAGGGTAGCTGATCTACCAAAATCTTGAGGCTTAGATGTTTGCAGTGAGTTGCGTTTAATCTGGCAAAACACTCTTATGAGAGTAAATTAAAGGCAATGAATAGAGGTCTGTACGCATCCAATTTCTGTAATCAAGAGTTCGACGCTCTGGCGTGGTGCAAAGTTAAAGAAGGATTCGGTTTTCGTCACGCATTATGGCTCAAATTATCAACGTCCTCCGTTCCTCCAGTTTCGCTTACGTCACGTTATGAGATACAATCATATGTGCTTTACTCGTCCCTCAGATATTGGCTGACGATTGACTAAGATTGTGGAACGAGGCATTTGTAGAAATCAGAATGCATTAAAATATCGAATTATTCATTATTTTTCGCAGCTCAAACAATTCACTTCAAAAAGAACAAGGGTTGAAGCGATGAATAAATTCTTTCACCAGGAAGTCTGTCACCAATGTCACCTTTTCGGCTTTATACTAAAGCGTATCAAAAGTGTGTGGAATCATAGCAGCTTCGAAGCGAACCTGTTTTAATCCATGAATGTTTATGGATTTGCTATTCCGGTGCTTTAGCTTTATTTGAGGCTAAAGAAAGGTGGAATCAATCTTCAAAAATAAGTAACATTTTTTCTGTCCAAAAAATTCACAATGAGTGCGATTTTATGTAAGACTTTGTGAATAAGCTTTAGACTTTCACCTTGTTAATTCTATTTTTCTTTGACCTTAAACATTTGTTTCGCTAACATATTTTCAAAGGTGTTTCAGAAATAGTAAAAGATGCTGATTATGGGAAATTTTCTCTCTGAACGGAATCTATCGGATGATTATCTAAGTTTTGCACTCTTGTAGGTGCCACAATTTTCAAAGAGAGTTTCTAATATGCAGTCAGATGCTCTATACAGTCGAAAAATTATCTGTCAACATCTTGTATCATACAAATCGTATTTTGCAATCATTTCATGTTCCAAGCGTGGAGAAAATTCGAGTAGTAGAGTTTAAGGGCTTCTGAGTTTATTGCTTCATAGAACCATCGCTCGCATTGTTTCTACTCGGAGTCGCAGGTCTGAGATCTTGATCCACTATTGATTTGTCTTGTAGAGCAGTACAACTCTGTTCATTGGATGTGTCGTGAAATTAGAAGAGTGGTGTGTCCATCTCTCGTTGTCTCCTCAAGTGACCGTGGTTTAAAATGTGAGGTCAGATTGTCTGATCGACATCCATCGATCAGTGCATCGATTAGTTAAAATCCTTTACATTGAAGTATTATTATATTTAACTGAATACTCTCTTCATATCCTAGTAAATTATGCTGAGTGTGTAAACTTTATTCCTTATTTGAGATGTTGATGCAACTCAATTATCACAACTTTTCTGGTGTCGCTTTTCAGCTATCTATAAAATGTTCAATTTTAATCATTTATAGAATACATTCTGGCTGACAGTTTTGATCTGTTTATCTGCAGCAGGCTCTTTGTCAGAACAGTCGTTAGACCTTTGACGCGATGGAAGTTTTATCTGGGTTTGGCACAATCAGATATGATTTGAAAATTAATCCTTAGTTGAGATGATTGCCGTGCTCATTTGCCGATAGTCTTTGCCTGCTTTGTGATTCTGCTTTCCAGTTGTGTTCGTGCCTGTCGTTGGTTTGGTTTCTTCACGAACTTAGAAGACCATTGAAACTTTTTCTAAGCGTTTTGATGCTATTGATTGTACGTAAGTGGATAGGCAAGTGTTCCACCCAGCAGTTGTTGACTCATAGAACTACCTTGTATAAACGGTTGTGTGACAAGTGGTTATGATTAGTCTCGGTTGAACGGTGAAACTTGGGAGATATTTCGGCGGCGACAGTTATAGTCGTTTGCTGTCGCCCTCTCCGTGAAACCGATATCGACTGCCGGATCATCTTTCGCAATTTGTCATGTCTCGCGAGTTTTCACTCCTCTCTTGGCGGCCCTTCGTTTTGCTTATATCCCGGTACATTTAAGTGTTGCACGAGTTCAGTTTTGATATGATTTATTTTGTTTGGGCTGGCTACCAGCCAATAGCCCTCCAATTGCTGCTAAATGTCATTTTATGACCTTGAAAGTTATGACATAGGGTGGCACCTCACTCTTTCTAGCTACTTCAATCATTTAGGTGCTGACTGTAGAATAAAATAATTAAGAAGCGTGCTCTTTGTTAAATGCTCTCAATGCTTGGTAAAAATAGATTTTAAAATTCTACATCTAAGGGCGGATTCGTGAGTTGAACAGACAAGTGAAAAGTGCGCCAGGAGCGGAGTTCATTTAGAGGCACTGTTATGATCAGAGACCATACATTACTTTTCTATCCTTTTTCTTATCTTATGTCATTTGCTGGGTACTTCTTTCTAGGTGTAAATGGCCCCATCTGAGTGTGAGATCGTTAATGAAAATTTGAGAGTAGTGCAAGTGTCTCCAACTAAGATGGTCAAATCATGTAGTTTTCGTAACTGGCTTTGAGATCAGACCTTTTTGCAAGGTTGCTTTTAAAGGTTGGATACTTCAGAAGGTAGTACAGTTTTTGAATTTATTACGAGAAAGGTTTTATTTTTCGTTCTTTTGAGAACTTATTTATGCCGCTACTTATGAAATGGTACGCCATTTAGAACGTACGCTCTTGGAAGTGCGATGTTATGATACATCTACTATTACTGTCTCAATCGACGTCATTTAGGATTACCAGGCTGCAACAATCCTTGGCCTGATCTCACGAATGTGATAGCACAAATGGTAATCGTCGATATCAATGAAAGTGAAACGACATGGTAAAACAGGAGGCACTATGGCCAAAGTGAGTGTGGCTATTAATGGCCCAGCCATCCAAGTCTGGCTATCGGAAAAGGAGGAGAATCCTCTTGTGTATGATCTTCAAAGGGTCGGCTCAGCTCGTCTATAAAGGTGTTTCAGGATCGCAGGGACCAGTTTCGTAAGTCACGTTTGATTAAGTTAGGGCTTACTATGGGTTTGGGATAAATCCCCTCACCCCCACCAGGTTATGGTAAAGGTACATTTTCATAAATTGTTGGCTTTAGGCAAGTAAATGTAATTGTTTTATTTTTGTACCCAAATCATGATGGATTCTTGTGGATGTGAAGAATATGATTTTATAAATTATAGTTGTTCATTCATATTTATATAAAAGAAATGACTTGAAAATCAAATAAGGATGAGTTGAGTATATCATCTGGATTATAGTTTAACAGGTGGGTTTTCTTAACTAGAGTTTTAAGTCTTGCAGTCAATTCTCACGCTTAAAGATTTTGCTGACCTCTCACACATACCGCAATGCATGGTGAGAATCAGTTTTATTTCTAGTCAGGATTTAGGAATTGGTATAAAATGAGTTTAGAGTTCTGGGTTTGTTTTAATGGGCTGATTAACAGTTTTTAGGTCAAGAATGTAATACTCATGATTATTTGCATTAATAAGATAGTTACTCAAAGAAATAATAAGATTATCGTTTTGTGATAAGGTTTACGTTTCTCATAAAATTAAGCTTATCAGTTTTGAGGATGTTTTAGGACAGATGTTTCACAGATTGAAATGTCACAGATTTAGGACGGAATCTTATCGTTAGGAATAATTGCATATACGTTCTTTAAAATGAAAGGTGGAAGTGGTTTTGGTTTACAGTAGAGCATCTAGATCATGGAGGGAAGATCTGCAGTTTTAAAGGGAGGATGTTCTTGCTTGTGCATAAAGGTGATCTTGTGCTTGTCTTGACCTGTCCGGACTTAGTACTTTCAGCAGTTTTTCCCATTTATTTTAGGAAACGTTAAAACTGGAAAGTTATACCACAAAGTATATGATTGACAGAAGAATGTTTAATGCCATTTCGGAGGTTTGGAAAGTTCCTTCTTTCTTCCTTTATCAGAATTCAATCAGGAGGTTTATTCACCTTACTGGCGTAATGTTGCATGTGTATTCGTTTGCAGTCTTATTTTGATTCGGATGCTGGGTGCAATGGAACCTGCCCAAATAATGCTCTTACTTGAAGTACTTTTCAACACTTCAGAAGATTTACAGCTCAACAGCAGTATTACGATTTTATTCTATTATTTAACTAATGGACTGGATGGCGATAAGTGTTTGTTTAAATTCATGTATCTAAGTGATTTTCGTGCCCTCAACAATTTGCTTTTGGAGCCCACCAACAAGTCATCTCTATTATAGTTTAGAAGGCTGGTTTAAAAGGCTGATGGCATCATTATAAGTTATTCGTCTTGCGATATTTGTTAAACAATTCGTGCAAGATATTTATTACAAACAATTCATTGCAAGATATTTGTTAACCATAATTCATTACACCAAGATCTTGTTCAAACAATTCATTACAAGATATTTATTAAATAATTTGTGCAATATGTTTATTAAATAATTCGTGTAAGATATTTGTTAAATAGTGTGTAAGATATTTGTTAAATGGTGTACGATATTTATTGTTAAACAATTCATGAATATTTATTCATCGTTACAATATATTTATTAAATAATTCATGTAAGATACTTGATAAATAATTCGTATATTTATTAAATAGTGTGTAAGATATTTATTTGCCCACTTACTGCTTTCATAATACTAGGATAATGGGTCACATCGCCCAGCTTTTAATAAAGTTGATCTGAAATGTTGGGTATTATTATGAATTCAGATTCAAGCTCTTCTTGTTTTCTAAAATTTTGATTCCTTAAGATTTCCATTTAAGGTACCTCGTAAAGAATAACTTTCAAAATTCTTTTGATACATTTGGTAGGTATGCATATTCAGTTAAACGATTTGATTTTTGGAATATTCATTTATGTAGAATTAGACAATAGTCCTGAAGTAATTCTTGTTCTACTTCAATACTATCTGGACTGTGCTTCCCTTCATTGATAGATTTATTCTTGTTGTATTCATGGGCCATGACAGCTTAGTTTCTATGGTTTCAGACTCTGGCTGGCGGTTTCAGGTGGAGTCGTGGGTTCGACTTTGACCCGCCATATAGCCAGGGTTAATGCATTAAATCTATCTGTGGCTCAAGGAAGTCCTCCCATTAGCGTGGTGGAAGTTAGGAGGGGATGTCAGCTCAGATGTCACGTCGCCTTATCCTTGAGCGAAGTTAAAATTCGAGTCCTGCATCTCCAAGTAGCCCCTATTTGCTTCTAATTACGACAATTAATGAACCAAATCTTTATTATTCACTTTTTCTGTTTCTTCATAATAAATCATTTTCTATATCGCGTACAAAATATACATTGGCTGATGTCAGCATGCGTACCTGGATTTCTTCTAGTTTTGTAGAAGAGTTCAATATGGCTTCAGAGCCAGAAAACACTTTGTGAAGAATATGGTGATAGAAAGGCATTCTCCAGTCCTTTAGATTCCTTACTTGTTTGACTCTGACTTGCGCCATCAGTTTTCCCTTTGGAATCCACATTCAATTTAAAATAGATGTTGATTAATTTTGGAATTTTGTCTATGCATAGCCACCAGCTGCGAGGTATCAGTGTTGTTTCTCGCATTAGTCATGCATCTACCATGAACATATGATCGCTTCGGCTCATTACGTGGAAAATTGTGTATGTGTTGCATGCATACATGCATATATATATATACTCATATATATTCTATTTTATATCATTAATGATTTATGCAGAAGTTACCAAATACTTACTGAAGTTGGGATGGTAAGAATCCATTTAATAGTTTAAAATTTTTCAGTCCAGTCTGGAACAGTACACAAATAACTATGTCTCCATTTTTGATTTTCTTAATTTTTCCTTTTCTCTTGAGATTTGCTTTATCTTTGGGTAACTTTTTGTTCGACCTTAACTTGGTTGTAATTTTAAGTAATTAGTTTAAAGTGCTGTACAATTTGTATTTCTGGCCACATTATTTTCATTATATAATATTTTGTAAGTTTTGGATATTTTAAATTGATTTTTAATTTGTTTGATATTTTACTGATTTTAATAATTCTGCAGTATTTGTAGCTTTTAGTTTTAACTTCTTTGAAATTGACTTTTAATGGTGATTATAATTTGTAATTTAGTATGGTTTGAATTTTAAAATTCTGTTTAATCATTAATTAAAAACATACATCAATTCATGCAAATGTACAAATTAAAACATTGCAGAATAAAAATGAATAAAATAAGTATGCTCAATATAAAGATATATATACACGCGTATATAAGAATGAGGAACTTCGGACCTTAAATAATATAAACGACAAAAGTGAACAGATCAATTCCCCAACATCTGTATGCAACGATATATTTTTCTATTTTTATTGAAAAATGGTGTTTCCCACTCCTTCAAGTGCTGAGCTGTGTCGTAAAATGAAAAGGATGATAGGTAACAGGCTTTTGTATGGGACCTCTAACTGGAGATAGACTCAGGCACGTTCATTGTGCACTATTATTTATTCCATTACGCAAAATTGTTCTCACAGTTTTCACGAGAAAACTCGACCAATCTAACAAGACATGGAATATAAATTAAAGATTACTGGATATTAATCCATTAAACAGATTAAAAATATTTTAATTTCTGTTATTTTTAAATATATTTGTTGGAACTGAATAAAAACATCTCTCCTCTTTCACATATATAACTGTTATACCATGAAGTTTTGGAAAAATGCTGGAGTATTCGCATTTCCTTTCGTATAAAAATGCTGTGATGGATTGCTTGTTTCGATCCTTTTATAAAGACTGCATCAAACCGTTGGGACCAAAGAGGATGCTACACGCAAACACCATTATTTTCAGGATAATAGGGTTTTGACTTTTATTGATACCAAATTAGTTTTATTTTATTTTTAATTCAAGAATGTTCCCTCTACAAGGAATTCGAGTTCCTCCTCCCCTTTTGACAACAAAGTGGTTTATCGACTTATGCTCTGTAGTTCCTCAAACATATTTCAGGAAGGCAATGTTCGAACAGAAATTTGTTGATCTTGCTTTCACTTACTGATGAGATGGAAAACTCTCATGTAATTTTCATAACGTCACAGTTACTTGCAAAATTTTAAGGTCAACACTTTTGGGAAAACCTTTAAATACGTTGTAGAGAACTAAGAGTTTATTTTCTCCCCGACATTTTACTCGGTATTTGCGTATGTTTCTTTATTTTTAGTCATCAAAATGTGTCATCATATATCAGTCGCTGAAAATATAGATTGGACGGACCATAAAGAGTCCTCTTAATAAACAGAAATAAGTATGCTAAAGGAATTGTGGAGCAGTGGAAGGAATGTGGGTGGAATCAGACTTTTTCTTAGAGTTTGACTGGCGGGAGGCTGGGTGAGTGAAGGGCGGAACACAGGGTGAGTCAGGAAATTCGTTGGAACAGGAAAGGAGGGATGGCGAGGAAAAGTGATAAATGAAGGGCTTCTAGAGAAAATGCGTTTTGAAGACATTTGTGTGATTTACGAACTATAAGATGAATGAATTATTTAGCCTTGCTTCGGTTTTATTTATTTATAAACTATCTAGACTATCCTTTGGAAACGACCTGAACAATTTTATCCGTGGCAGAATTTTGTTTCATTTTAATTATTTTCCTAAATCATCCTTTTTGATTTTATGAGGAGAAGAAAGGAAACTCTCAAATCGAGTTCCGCTAAACACCTTTCAATTTTACCCTTCATGACATTCATTCCTACAGGTCGCGAACCTAGACCTTTACCTCTGAATGACTGGATGAATTTTTCCCCACCCAGTTTTTGGAAAGCCTTTTCAGGCGTACTTCATTATTTCTACGATATTCATTTTAAACGTTTTAAATGATCGAAACTTTAATTCATATAAATCAAGTCCTACTTTTTAGCAAGAATTTGCTAATGACATTATTGAAATTCTATACCCAAATGTCTGTACCATCTTCCTTCATATTAGTCATAAATGTATCTTTAATGGAGACTTGCTTCATGGTTGAATGGTATTCAAGATGAGTGATTATCGAGGAATATAAATAATGTGTTTTGGTACAAAATGAAATGAAATTATAGAAATCGATTAATTTAAATCAAGTTAAGAGCCACCCAACTTCTCTTTATTTACTTACCAATATTTATTTCCATTCTCGTCTTTCACTAATATAGATTTTCTTTGACTGGGAAATTTCTTTGTAGATCCTTAAGTCAAATAGAATGATTTCGTTTATACAGGCTAAGTGTTTAATTGATTTGAATTGATATCTAATAAAATATCTTATTTTAGATTTGATCTTGCATACTCATCAGCTAAATCTAAATAGTATCTCCTTTTAGTAGTTTGAATGGAAAATTTCAGGAATATTTGTTTTAAACTATTTGCTTAGGTGATACTCTATTTTAGTACTTAAAATACAAGATAACTTTAATCGAAACTTAATTGATATTAAATTTAAAATATGAAATGTACAATTTTGTTAAGGAAGTTTGTTTTGTAGCTTACTTTTCAATAAAGTAGTCTTTGATCTTCAGAACTGAAATGTTGAAAATTTTCTTCCATTTTTCCATTTTAAAGAAAAATTATTGTGTAGTCCACTTTCTGCAATTTCCTTGGATGCAATATTAATAGACATAATCAAATCAATGTAAATTTCAATTATTTTATGATTATTTTCAAACTGGCATTAAATTTAATGAAGGAAATAATTCGCGCGTGAATACTAATACTAGATACATAGAAATATAAACTGTTTCTTTGAGGTTGTTGTCAAAGTGAATATCATTCATGTTCATTTTTAGTTTAATTTACAAAGATATTATTTACAGTTGGCTTGTTTCGCCTTCCAGATAGAAAATATTGAATGAATGCGCCTACAAACTGCGTAGGAAATAATTCGAACCATTCCTGAGAATGGAAACCCATGTATTACAGATAGTGAATTTGAAATTATTGAACAACATGACACATACAAAAGTTCACAGGCATGATCAAAGAAAAATTTACTTTTCTTTGCCAAAGATGCATCTGTGTAGTTCACAAATGAAGGACAGTATTCTTCTCAAGTTAAAAAGTGCTAATCATAGAGACAGCCAGAAGGCAGCCGTTTGCATTATAGTAAATAAATCAAAGGGAAGGCAGAAGGAAAGTACAGATTAAATTACAGTTTTATCGTGAGATTATACTGTGCGACCAAAGAGATTTCAGAGCTTCTGACAAATGCAGCTGAAGTAGGTTTGGCTTGAAAATGCCAGTCCGGATGCAAAGAGGTGTTTATTCTTAACATATTACATTGTGAGCATAAGCTTACAGAAATTCAGGTTACAGTGTCGATTAAATGTTGAAATGATACGTTGCATATTCAAGTACTGATCTTAAATGAAGTTAAAGCTTTTAAAATTATAGATATTGATGTAGGTTGTGATATTGAAAACAATTTAAACAAGGATGATGCATTATGTTTGTTTTTAGCATTTTCAACTGCCTATTCCCAACACAGGAGTCCGCTCAAATGCGCATGTAATTCTGAATGGCTGAGGTCTCAGCATGAACTAGCATCCCTCCTTATCACCCCGGAGTGTTTCGATGGAACAGACATTGCAGCAGCTTCTCTGCACTTGTGGAGACCTTGGGTGAAATAGGGATCAAACACGTGGCTTGACTAAGACATCACGGTCCCGGCTCGATGCGAAGACCATGGTTATCATTGTCACTATAGTGTGCGTGAAATAGAAATATTGAGTACCCTTTAAGCTGAGAGTTAAATGATACAGGATACTATAGTTATATTCTTGTCTTGCAGAGTTACGATCAAACAGATACTTTTGGGATTTATTAAATGTCGAAATCAGTCAAATAAAGACAACAACCTGCCTGTGTCTGTCTCAGAAAGTGTTTGCTTTATCAGTGCAAATAAATGTAGTAGCAATCAAATCTCAGTAGTTTGCATGCAATATTTTGTAAGAGATCAGGCGGTAACTCTCTACATTTTCTGGTTTGTTGGTTTGAGAATACAGTATTATACTACTTTCCTCCAGTCACAGCAAACCATTTTCCAATTAAGTTTGTAAACGTCATCAGTAAACAGATTTACAGGTTCAGATTTATAATTCAGATAGATACCATCTAGGTCTGCATTCTTTATTGATTCCAAGGCATCTTTCAGCTCTGTCATACTGAAGTCAGGTAAAGAAATGTTTTCCAAATCTCACATTTTGTCTGTAGTGACCTAAAGTCACTTTTTGATAAACAGTTCTGCAATTACTTATCTTTTTATTCTGCAAATGCGCTTTAAATGTCTTTATCAGAAGATAAGTTTAAATTTAAACAATTATTTTAGTTCATTTCTTTGAATTTTGATTATTCATAGGATAAAATCTATGGGCTTTAATGCCATCTTTTCTAAGTCAATTTTCCAAGTTTTTGAATGGTCAGTTTTAATTCGATAATGGATCTTTTTAAGATAGCCTAGACTTTGCAAAATACACAATCCTCATTAATCAGTATTAGGCCTCTGTCGAGCTCTTCATCTCTTAGTTTGTAAATTTCTGTTCAAAGGAGTATATTTCTTTGTTGACCTCTTGTTTCAAGAGAAGCACTTTAATATTGCTGGGAAAAAGTGTGGCATTTCAATGCTTTGTGGCCAAACAAGGGGTGTGTCTAGTTCATCAGTGAGTTTCTGTATAATTAGTCCCGTTCTAGCTTTTGAGGTTCAATATACTGGAGTTCTTACTTGGGAGATTCATATCTATGGCTACTTGTGTAGTGAGTATTTTATGTCAAAGCACCACTATAATTATCGATTAGTTTATAGTGAATTTATTTGACAAAGCGTTGAGTTAAAGAGAAGGCATAGGAAACACCTCCGTTAAGAGCCAGGAAAGTTGGAGAATTTTCCCAATTTTCGAATACAATCTATTGGATTAGTCAATGATTTTCCGCTGTACATATTTACGTTTGTACCTTATATCTCAGCGAGTTCAGTGTGCGTTAAAATCACCGAGATAAGTGATCAATATTCAATTTAGCGTGCTTTCAAAGTCAGGTTTATTACTGAGAGACCTGAAAAATACTTTAACTCCAGTTTCTAGTCTTCAAATATGCATTATCACAATTTCAATTTATCTTCAGTTGCCATCGATAATCTTGGTATCCTTGCCTTTAGAAAACTTTGAAAACAATAATACTGAAGGCAGATTTGTCTTGAACGTTTTAACAGGAACTTCTAGTACTCTGCTTCTCGTTATCTACAACAGCATCACTTTCAACATGCCCATTTCATCAAAATGTTATTTAAAATATCTTTAATTCCGTAAATTTGCTCATGTTAAACTACAGCATTCCAAAGGAAATCAGCAGTATTACATGTATGCCCCCCCCCCCCCCGAGAAATTCAACATGTAATGTTCGAACTGACTTCGAATTATACAAATAGCTTGTGATATTTTACAAATAGCTTGATACAAATAGCTTGATACAAATAGCTTGTGTGTTTCCGCCAGTTCATTTTGAATAAACTTTCAAATATACATTATTTCAAAGTATTATTGCTGTGAAAATGTCCCCATTTTCAATAGTTTTTAATAACACAATTTACACATCTGAACAGAAAATAAAGTCCCGCTTTTGTTACATTTTGATGAAATATATACCACCCTTAAGAGAGTAATGAAGCGATTTTGAAAAGTTTTCAAGCTTGATGACCCTCTCTCCCTCCGAATTTCGCTATGAATGAAGTCTTGATTACAAGGTATCGGTTTTATAGTTTGCAGTTGCTTGTGTTCATCTTTAGTTTGAATTTTTTTTCCTGTAGCATCTGAAGTGGAAAGTGTATAATTCAAATAAATAACGCACATCTCCAAGAATTATGTAATGAAAATGAATCGGTCTTTCATAATAGCATATTTAATTTCCATGTATAGGGTGTTTCAAAAAACAATAGCCTAGGGCAACATGAATATTAGAAGTCAGTGCCGCTCCTTATTGTAAATAGTCAAAGGTGACAAAATATTAATAATAAGTTTTTCATTTATTACATTTAAACGTAGTTTTTTTTCGTTGGAAGGAAGTATGAATACTTAAATGGTCGTGTACTTGAGATTTATTCGCAAAATCATGTAGCAGAGAAACACGGAAATCTGAAACGTTGAAATGGTTTTAAATTAAAGCTCTGTATCATTTCCTTAACTATCGTTAAAAATAATATCTACAACACAAAATTGCGTAACATAATCAATTAAAAGTAAAAGGTGTAGTTTTTTTAATACCAGAGCGAATTGTTACTTTTTGTACATTTTTCTAAAACTTTTCTCCTCTTCGGTTTTTTACCTCTAGTAGCGGAAAACCAGTGTCTTCCGAGAGTTGTTGTCTCCCGGAGGAAGGAGGGGGTGACCGGAGGCAGTCAAGGATTCGAATTGTCTTTTTGATCTTGAACCCCGTCTTTTACTGTGAGATATGACTCTCCTTTCTGTCTTGACAGAAGAAAAAAAGAAGCATAGCATTTTCTCCAAGGTGATTTTTTTTTCTCCTTTTTAGTCTGTTTGAGAATTTCTTACTTCCCATTTTTTCCCTTGCTAGAGATTTGTACAGTTCCCGGGGCGCTTCTGAGATCAACATGTTAATTGCAGTTTCTGCCATATAAAGACACTGAATGGACTACTAAATATTTACTGCATTTGGTGATAAGTAATGCCAACCGCGTACTCGCCTCCGGAATTCCATTGAACATTTATGGGTATATCTCGATACAAAAGTACACTGAAGAGTCATTTCGAACAAGGAAAGGTTGGAAAGCACTATCATGGAAGAACGGGAAACACAAACTGACGGGAAAAAAAAAAAAGAACTGGTCGCAACCACGCTTAAAAGATTATGTGATTGTTTATTAACGTTGCTCTCATTAACATCTCGAGGGTTATTGGCGACGGACCTTGTAATTTTGAGCCTCGATCAAGTGACGAGGATGACATTTCATCTCACACTTCCCTCTTTAAGCTTCCGCATTACGCCAATGTACTTGGGACCTCGACACTTTACTTTATCAGTGTCCTCCATTTCCTTTTGTTTTATCGTTTAAAATTCGATACACTTCTATCTAAATTGATTTTTTTCTTGTTTTTTCTTTTAATTAATTGCTAATCTGTTGTTAAATTTTACTTGAATAAGCTCTTAAATATGTGTATGTACTTCACATTATAAGTCAGTAATGTATTTGTTATAAAACATTTTCCCATCTGCATAAACTATTCTGGGCAAAAGAGGTTATTTTAGCAATATAATTTACTCAAAACTACCGTTTTGTAGTTAACAGCTGGTCTGATTTTAATTTTTTTCCCGGTTCGTAGTGGATACTTGTGGCTTAATTTATTTTTATCATTTTAATATCTTGAACACCTCGTGATTATTTAAATTGACACTTTTTTTTAGAACGTCTATATATAACTTTTATTTTCTTTACTTAAATGTTTTTTTATTCGGCCTGAATAGAAAGGAACAAAGCTATTTACATAGGAAGAGCTGAAAGTATGCCATTCGAACATGGTTGTGAATCATAAAAAATTTGTATTTCGAGTATTTGTATTTGTTTTTCAAAATCTCTTTCGCCGTGTTGTCGATCAGTCTGCTATAAACAAGACATAGTAGAAGTAACAACATATTCAATTTTTATGTTCCCAGTGATAATACATTACGAAGATTAATCAATCGGTTTCTTCAAGCGAAATTTGAAAACCTTTTAGTTTTATTGATTTTGATTATGATCCAAATAAAATTAAATTTTCTAATGTAATTTTGTTGAGATCGAGAATTTAATTTTCGCGAAATTTGCTGAACTCTTTTTTTTTAAAAAAATTCTATCTCTGGATGTTAGACTTAAAATAAAGGAAAATGCCGGGTTTGGAGAACAATTCCATCTAGTTAAAAAAATTTAAAAAAAAAGCTATAATTATGAGTGAAAACAGCATTTGAAATTAAAAAAGAAAAAAAAAAAATTGTAAGAAATTTATCCTTGTTTAGCAAAGAAATACAGAATAATTGACAATTAAAAAGTGCAGCAAAGTGATGGGAAAACAAGAAATTATTAATAAAAACTTTGTAAATTACTTGATTGTATTGCAATCATGTTTCGAGTCGCGTAGGAAGGAACGTGTAGTATCAAACGTTATTGAGCACAACATACCGGACTTTTTAAAATTTCTTTAACCCATTCAAGATGAAAGGCAAGATGTTTTAAATATTTTATTCATCTACTATCAGAAAAGAAGCGAATACAGTTACTTTTTTTTTTTTTTTGGGGGGGGGGGAAAATTATACTATGCGTCAGTAGGAAACCAAAATTGGAAGTTGTATTAATTTAAAGCCGTGGCACCGTTAAACTTTACCTGAGTCATTTATTTTTTGGTTTTTACTAATTTTTGAAACTTACAATTTCCTTAATAAATTTTTTGTCTTATGGTTTTAAATATTCTGAATGCAGACTATTTCATTTTAAAAATGTGTAGGTCATGTTCTTTATTAGAAAGAAATACTTCTTCCAAAAATGCTTGCTCTCCACGATGGGGTTTCTCTCGAGCAATCTACAATGGGACAATGACGGCAATTGGGGTGAATAGAATTGCTTTCGAAATGAGTTCCTCTTCTTCTTTTCCAAGATGATGAGCAGGAAAAAAGAAATCAATTCAAATGACTGCGGTCTCGTTAGCAGGGAGAACGGAGGGCAGAAACTTTAACCCACATTCTTGGATTTTTCGTAATGGCTTTCATACCGTATTTATCCGAATTTGTTCAATTTCGTTTTCAATAATAGTTTTGCAACATTATTCCAGAACTTTCAGCCTTGCCGAGAGAAATAAGCACGGATAATACATTTTAAATCCTTAAAATTTTCCACTCTTTCGAAGTTGTTTTTGAAAATTCTGTATTGACTGCGTTAAAGAGAAAACGCGAAATTGATGTGAATGAACATATTTTTTCATTGGACCATATGAACAAGGCCGGTGGTGTTGAGGAGTATTCATTTTTCACGTTACATATGTCTCTTTTTCAATCATTTCACGCTGCTGGCTTTGTTTTTGATATAATAATCACGTCAGCTGAGTGGTCTTGATCGCGAGGGTACGGCCTGCACTCTTTTATCGAATCGTAGGTTCGAGTTCTGTTTGCACTAAAGACGCGCCTACTGGTCAAGACTTCAAGACTTCCCGTTGGCTTGGTGTGAAAGTTGAGAAAGGGAGATGTCACTTGACGTCAGTTCAAAACAATGAGATCCGTCTCCAGTATCCTTCGTGTAGCTTCTAAGTGCGACATTAATCAACAGTCCATTGGAGTTCTAACTGCGGTTAGGGTAGCTGAGTACTCAAAATCTCGAGCTTGGCGATGTTTCAGTGGAGTTGCGTTTTCTGGCTGTACTAAACACCCTTAAGAGTAGTAAATTAAAGGCTTAAGTGAATAGAGGTTGTTGAACGTCAATTCTTTCCGAACTAAGAGTCCACACGTTGGCGTGGTGCAAAATTTAAAAGAGAAGGATTCGTTTTCGTCACTTGATTATGGTTCAAATTACAACGTCCTCGTTCCTCCAGTGTCGCTTCTTGTGCAACGTTATGAGATACAATCAACACAACTAGTTTTACTCGTCCCTACAGATATTGGCTGACGATAGGAATTGGCTAGGTTGGGCGAGTTTTGTAGAAATCAGAATGCATTAAAATATCGAATTATTCATTATTTTCGCGACTCAAACCAAATTCCACCTTTAAAATGTAAAAAAGAACAAGAGGTTGAGCGATGAAATAAATTTTTTCACCAGGAGAATCATGTCCACCAGTCGTCCTTTTCGGCTTTTATACTAAAGGTATCAAAAATGTGTGGAATCGAGCAATAAGCTTCGAATATATCACTGAACCTGTTTTAATCCATGAATGTTATGGTTTAAGTATTCCGGTGCTTAACATATTTGAGGGCAAAGAAAGGTGAAGCAATCTTCACAAAATAAGAACTATTTTTCTGTCTAAAAAATCTACAATAGACGTGGATTTTATTTGGTAAAGACTTTGTGAATAAGCTTTTTAGACGTTTCAACTAGCTCTGTTAATTCTATTTTTCTTTGACCTTAAACATTTGTTTCGCTAACATATTTTCAAAGGTGTTTTTTGAATGTGAAAATATAAGTTAAGAAAAGGATTTAATATGGGAAATTTTCTCTCTCTGAACGGAATCTATCGGATAGATTAACTAAGTGTTGCACTCTTGTGAGGTGCCACAATTTTCAAAGAGAGTTTCTAAATATGCGTGTCAGAGCCATCTATATCACCAGTAAAATTATCTTTCTGTCTAACATCTTTGTCAATACAAATCGGGTATTTTGCAATCATTTTCATTCAAAGCGTAAAGAAAATTCCAGTATGTAGGATATGGGGCTTCTGATGTATTTTATTGCTTCATAGAACACATCGCCGCTATTGTTTCTGTCGAGTCGCGGGTTCGAATCTTGATTCCACTATTGATTTGTCTTGTAGAGCAGTTGATCAAAGTCTTTGCATTGGTGTGTCGTGGAAGTTAGAAGAGTGGTGTGTCATCTCACTGGTGTTGTCCTCAGTTGACCGTGGTTTAAAATGACGAGGTCAGATTGTCTGATCATTCGACATCTGCTGTCGATCCAGTGCATCGATTGATTTAAAAATCCTTTACATTGGTATTATTATATTTAACTGAATACTCTCTTCATGTCCTAATGTAAATGAATTATGCTAGTGTGTAAACTTTATTCCCGTATTTCGGGGAATGTTGATCGCAACTCAATTATCACAACTTTTCTACAATTGTCGCTTTTCAGCTATCTGTAAAATGTTCAATTTTAATCGTTACCCCACTTAGAATACATTCTGGCTGACAGTTTTGATCTGTTTATCTGCAGCAGAGCTCTTTGTCTCAGAACGAGGAAATAAATTAGACTGTGCTGACGCGATGGAAGTTTTATCTGGGTTTGGCACATAATCAGATATGATTTGAAAAATTAATGTAAAGGTTGAGATAAATTGCCGTGCTCATTTGCCGATAGTCCTTTGCCTGCTTGTGATTCTGCTTTCGATTGTTCGTGCCTGTCGTTGGTTTGGTTTCTTTCACGAACTTAAAACTGAGCCATTGAAACTTTTTTTTTTTTCTAAGCGTTTTGATCACTATTGATTGTACGTAAGTGGATAGGCAAAGTGTTCCACCCAACAGTTGTTGACTCTGCATAGAACTGTACCTTGTGTAAACGGTTGTGTGACAAGTGGTTATATTGATTAGTCTCGGTTATGAACGATGAAACTTGGGAGAGATATTTCGGCGGCGACGGTTGAGTTATAGTCGTTTGCTGTCGCGCCCTCTTCCGTGAAACCGATATCGACTGCCGGATGTCATCTTTTCGCAATTTGTCATGTCTCGCGAGTTTTTAAAAGAACTCCTCTCTTGGCGTCCCTTCGTTTTGCTTATGTATCGGTACATTTAAGTGTTGCACGAGTTCGGTTTTTGATATGATTTATTTTTTGTTTGGGCTACCAATAGCCCTCGAATTGCTGCTAAATGTCATTTAAACCTTGAGAAAGTTATGACACTTGAGGTGGCACCTCACTCTCCTGGCTTCCGCACAATCCATTTGGGTGCTGACTGTAGAATAAATAAACGAATGAAAGCGCGTGCTCTTTGTTAAATGCTCTCAATGCTTGGTAAAAAAAAAGCCGATTTTAAGAATTCTACATCTAAGGCGGATTGTCGTGAGTTGAACAGACAAATGAAAAAAGTGCGCCGGGAGCGGGTTCATTTAGAGGGCACTGTTATGATCAGAGACCATACATTGATCTTTTCTATCCTTTTTCTTATTATCTTGTCATTTTTGCTGGGTACTTCCTTTTCTAGGTGTAGTATTTACATCTGAGTGTGAAGGATCGTTAATGAAAATTTGAGAGTAGTGCGATTTAGAGTGTCTCTAACTAAAGATGGTCCAAGTCATGTAGTTTCGTAACTGGCTTTCACGAGATCAGACCTTTTTGCAAAGGTTGCTTTTTAAAAGGTTGGTTTGGATGCTTCAGAAGGTGATACAGTTTTTGAATTTTGTATTACGAGAAAGGGTTTTTATTTTTCGTTCTTTTTGAGAACTTATTTTATGCCGCTGCTATGAAATAGACACGCGCCATTTAGAACGTACGCTCTTGGAAGTGCGATGTTGTGATGCATCCTGTACTGTCTCAATCGACGTCATTTAGGATTACCGAGCTGCAACAATCCTTATTGTCTCCTGATCTCACACGAATGTGATAACGCAAATGGTAATCGTCGATATCAATGAAAAGTGAAACGACATGAGCAAAAAACGAGGAGAGAGCACTATAGCCAAAGTAAAAAATTAGCTGTGTGTTAGCCATCAAAATACAACTGTCGGAAAGAGTCCTCTTGTGCTTTCAAATCTTCAAAGATGCAGCTCAGGACTCGTCTATAAAAATTGTTTCCGGGAGATGTCACGAGACCGAATTTCGTAAGTCACATTTATTAATTAAAACTTACTATCGTTTGGAATATAATCCTCCACCCCAATTTTCAGAGTTATGGTAAGAGTACATTTTCATAAATTATTTGCTTTAAATAGTAAATATATTATTTTATTTTTGTACCCCGTCATGATGCTTTAAGATTCTTATGCGTTAATGAAAATAGATTTTTACATAAATTATAATTTATTCATTCATATGTTATATAAAAAAACGACTTGAAAAATCAAGTTGATATATATTTATCCACATCTGAATTATAGTTTAAGACTTAAATTAGGTTTTCTTAACTTAAATTTTCTAGTCTTGCGATCCCATTCTCACGCTTAAAATTTTTGCACGACCTCTCTCCCACCTTACCATAATGCATGGTGAAAATCGTGCTGTTTTATTTCTAATTAAATTTAAAAATTATTGCATAAATAAATTTAAATTCTGGTTTGTTTAATATTTAATTAACAATTTTTTAAAATTAAAATGTAATACTCATAATTATTTTTATTATGAATAGTACAAAAATAATAAGGTATGTTTTTGTGATAAATTTACATTTTCTCATAAAAAATTAACTTATCCAATTTTTGAATGATCTTTGAACAAAATGTTTAATTGAAATAATAAGATTTAAGACGAAATGTATCATTGAAATAATGCATATACACATTCACACAAAAATGAAAAATTGTAAGAGTAGTTTTTGAATTTGTGTGCCGAGCATACAAATCATGAAAGAGAGAAAATCACGTTTTAAAGGAAAGGATGTTCTTGCTTTTGGCTGCATAAAAAATTAAATCTTGTGGCAATATTTGACACAGCTAGACTTAAAACCTTTCAACGTTTTTTTTTCCTTCCTTTTAAGAAGCATTAAAACTGGAAAAGTTATACCTAAGTATGTAATACTGATTGACAGAAGAATGTTTAATGCCATTTCGGAAATTTTGGAAAATTCGCTTCTTAACTGCTATCCAGAATTCAATCAAGGAGGTTTATTCACCTTTATGGCGTAGTGTGTTACGTATTATTCGTTTGCGGTCTTATTTTGATTCCGAGATATGCTGGAATTGCAATGGAACACCGCCCAAATAATGCTCTTAGCAGTACTTTTTCAACACTTCAACATAATTTACAGCTCAGCTTAGCCAGTATTACGATTTTATTATTATTTAACACAATGAATGGATGACGACTAGTGTTTGTTTAAATTCATGTATCTAAATTAAATTTTCGTGCCCTCAACAATTTGCTTTGCGACCCTGTATGGAGTCGTCTCCTATGGTTTTAGAAGAGCTGGTTTTAAAGAACATTAATCGTGTAAGTTATTCGTGTACGATATTTGTTAAACAATTCGTGCAAGATATTTGTTAAACAATTCGTGCAAGATATTTGTTAAACAATTCGTGCAAGATATTTGTTAAA
>BMAW01121092.1:1142558-1207127 GCA_019974015.1 Nephila pilipes | reverse complement strand
TATATATATATATATATATATATATATATATATATATATATATATATTCTATTTTTATATCATTAATGATTATGCAGTTACCAAATACTGAAGTTGGGATGGTAAGATCCATTTAACTAGTTTAAAATTTTTTTCCAGTCCACAGTCTGGAACAGTACACAAATAACTATGTCTCCATTTTTGATTTTCTTAATTTTTTTCTTTTCTCTTGAGATTTGCTTTGTCTTTTGGGTAGCTTTGTTTTTTGTTCGTTGTAACTTGGTTGTAATTTTTAAGTAGTGGTTTAAAATTATTTTGTACAATTTGTATTTCTGTACATTATTATTTTTTTCATTATAATATTTTGTAAGTTTTAAATAAGGATAATATTTTTAAATTGATTTTTTTAGTTGTTTTGATATTTTACTGATTTTTAACTAATTCTGCAGTATTTGTAGCTTTTTAGTTTTAACTATTTTTTTGAAATTTGACTTTTAATGATTATAATTTGTAATTTAGTATGGTTTTGAATTTTTTAAAATTCTGTTTAATCATTGAGTAAAAAAAACATATACATCAATTCATATAAATATGCAAATGAAACATTGCGAGCAAAAAAAATGAATAAAAATAAGTATGCTCGTTTAAATATAAAAGATATATATATATATACACGCGCGTATATATATATATATATATATATTAAGAATAGGAACTTCGGACACTTCGTAATATATAAAACGACAAAAGTGAACAAGAATCAATTACAACACATCTGTATGCAACGATATGTATTTTTTCTATTTTATTGAAAAAATGGTGTTTTCCCCACTCCTTCAAATTGCACGAGCTGTGTCGTAAAGTAATTAAAAAGGATGATGAAATTAACAAGGCTTTTTGTATGGGACCTCTAACTGCTGGAATAGACTCGAAGCGTTCGTACAATACTATTATTTATTCCATTACGCAAAAATTACGCGTTTCTCACAGTTTTCACGAGAAAAACTCGACTAATCTAACCAAGAAGACGTGGAATGTAAGAATTAAAAGATTACTGGATATTAATCCATTAAACAGAATTAAAAAAAAATAAGTATTTTAATTTCTGTTATTTTGCAAATATATTTACATGAGAAATTTATGAACTGAATAAAAAGCATCTCTCCTCTTTCACATATATAACTGTTATACTGCATGAAGTTTTTGGAAAAAAAATACTGAGTATTCGCATTTCCTTTCGTATAAAAATGCTGTGATGGATTGCTTGTTTCGATCGCTTTTATAAAGACTGCATCAAACCGTTGGGACTGATCCAAAAGAGGATGCTACACATAAACACCATTATTTTCGGATAATAGGGTTTTGACTTTTTGTTGATGCCAGTGAATTTTTTATTTTTATTTTTAATTCAAGAATATTTCCCTCTGAGAATTCCGAGTTCCTCCCTCCCCCTTTTGACAACCGAAGACGAGTTGTCGACTTATGTGTGCATAAGTTCCTCAAAACTATTTCAGGAAGACGTCGAATTTCAATTCAGAAAATTTGTTGATCTTGCTCACTTACTGATGAGGAATGGAAAAACTCTCGTCCATTTTTTCCATAGCGTCCTGGTTGCCAAGAATTTTTAAGGTTATTAACCAC
This sequence comes from Nephila pilipes, assembly GCA_019974015.1. Classification (NCBI taxonomy): domain Eukaryota; kingdom Metazoa; phylum Arthropoda; class Arachnida; order Araneae; family Nephilidae; genus Nephila; species Nephila pilipes. Next base: position 1,205,507 of record BMAW01121092.1, on the reverse strand, counting down.
TTTTTGAGGAGAAAACCTTTAAATACGTTGTAGAGAAGGAGAACTAAGAGTTTATTTTTCTCCCAAACATTTTACTCGGTATTTTAGCGTATGTTTCTTTATTTTTTTTAGATAAATAAAAATGTGTCATCTTATATCAGTCGCTGAAAATATAGATTGGACGGACCCATAAAAGAGTCCTCTTAATAAACAGAAAATAAGTATGCTAAGGGAGTGACGTGGAGCAGTGAAGGAATGTGGATGGAATCGAACTTTTTCTTAGAGGTTTGACTGGCGGGAGGCTGGAGTGAGTGAAGGGGCGGAACACGATTGGGGTCGGTCCGAAATTCGTTGCGGAACAGGAAAGGGGAGGGATGGCGAGAAAGAAGTGATAAATGAAGGGCTTCTAGAGAAAATGCGTTTTTGAAGACATTTGTGTGGTTACGAACTATAAGATGAATGAATTATTTAGCCTTGCTTCGGTTTTTATTTATTTATAAACTGTCGGAGCTATCCTTTGAAACGACCTGAACAAACAATTTTATCCGTGGCTTGAAATTTCATTTCATTTAATTATTTTTCTAAATCATCGTTTTGATTTTATAGGAGAGAAGAAAGGAAACTCTCAAATCGATTTCACTTCAAGCACCTTTCGGTACACCCTTCATGACATTCATTCCTACAGGTCGCGAACCTAGACCTTTACCTCCTGAATGACTGAATCCGAATTTTTTTCCCCTTACAGTTTTTGGAAGCCTTTTTTCGACGTACTTCATTATTTCTACGATATTCATTTTTTAAACGTTTGGATTTTAAATAAGTCGAAACTTTCATTTATGTAAATCAAGTCCTACTTTTTAACGAAATTTGCTAATGACATTATTGAGAAATTCTATACCCAAATAATGTACCGTCTTCCTTCTATAATATTAGTCATAAATGTATCGCACAATGGAGATTTGCTTCATGGTTGAATGGTATTCAGAATGAGTGATTATCGAGAGGAATATAAATAATGTTTTTTAGTTGCAAAAATGAAATGAAATTATAGAAATCGATTAATTTAAATCAAGTTAGAGAGCCACCTTCTCTGTTACTTACCAATATTTATTTCCATTCTCGTCTTTTCGTACTTATGAATTTTTCTTTGACTTTGAAATTCCTTTGTGAGTCATAAAATTCAAATGAGAATGATTTCGTTTTATTATACGAGCTGTAAAGTCGTTTAATTGACTTTTATTGATATCGCGTAAAATATCTTATTTTAATTGATCTTGCATACTCATCGACTAAATCAAATAGTATCTCGCTTTTAAGTGGATTTTGAATGGAAAAATTTGTATCCGGAATAATATTTGTTTTTTAAACTATTTGTAGGTGAAACTCTATTTTTGAATACTTAAAATACAAGATTAACTTCAATCGAAAACTTAATTGATATTAAGTGTTGAACAAAATATGAAATGTACAATTTTGTTAAAAGTTTGTTTTGTAGCTTACTTTTTTTCAATAAAATTAGTCTTTGATCTTCAGAACTGAAATGTTGAAAATTTTCTTCCCATTTTTTTCCATTTTAAAGAAAAATTGTTATTGGTCCACTTTCTGCAATTTCCTTGGATGCAATATTAATGAACGCAATCAAATCAATGTAAATTTCAAATTATTTTCATAGTTATTTTCTCAGCTTCGCGTTAAATTTAATGAAGGAGAAATAATTCGCGCGTGAATACTAAATACTGATGCAAAGTATAAAACTGTTTCTTCGAGGGTTGTTGTCAAAGTGAATATCAAGTCATGTTCATTTTTAGTTTAATTTACCAAAGATGTTATTGTTACAGTTGACTTGTTTCGCCTTCCAGATAGAAAAATATTGAATGAATGCGCCTACAAACTGCGTGAAATAATTCCGAACCATTCTGAGAATAGGAAACCCATCATATTACAGATAATTGAGTTGAAATTATTTGAACAAACCATGACACACACGCATACAAAAGTTCACGAAATGATCAAGAAAAAAAAGAACCTACTTTTCTTGCCAGATGCATCTGGTGGTTCTGTGATAGATGAAGGATAATTATTCTTCTCAAGTTAAAAAAAAGTGCTAATCAAAACGAGACAATGACCGAAGGAGCCGTTTGCATTATGAGAAATGCATCGATCAAAAGGGGAGAGAAACCGAAGGAAAGTGTAGATTAAATTACGAGTTTTGTCATGAAGTTATACTGTGCGATAAAAGAGATTTCATGACTTCCGACAAATGCAGCTGATAGGTTTACTGTTGAAAATGCCAGTCGGATAAAGAGGTGTTTATTCTTAACACGCAATACATTGAGCATAAGCTTACAGAAATTCAAGGTTACAGTGTCGGGAAATTAAATGTTGAAAATGATACGTTACTTTTATTCAAAGTACTGATCTTAAGTGATTAAAGCTTTTTTAAAATTATAGATATTGATGTAGAGTTGCTTGATATTGAAAACAAATGAGATTTAAACAAAGGATGATGCGAAATTGTGTGTGTTTGTTTTTTGACATTTTCCAACTGCCTATTTCTGACACAGGGTCCGCTCAAATGCGCATCGTAATTCTGAATTATGGCTAGAGGATGATCTCAGCATCTGAACTAGCATCCCACTCTCCTTATCCACACCCCACGAATGTGAGTTTCGATAGGTTAGACGTGCAACAGCTTCTCTGCGCGATGGGGCTTAGTTGAAATAGGGATCAAACACGTGGCTTGACTAAGACATCACCGGTCACGAGCTCGATGCGAAGACCGCTTGGTTATCATTGTCACTATAGTGTGCGTGAAAATAAGAAATATTGATGCCCTTTAAACTGAAGTTAAACAATCGCTGATACAGGATGTATAGTTATATTCTTGTCTTGCGAAGTTACGATCAAACGAATGCTTTTTAAGGACTATTAAATGTCGAAATCAAGATCCAAATAAAGACATAACAACCTGCCTGTCTGTCTCTCAGAAAGTGTTTTGCTTTTATCCGGTGCAAATAATAATCTGTTAGCAATCAATCTCTCTGATAGTTTGCATGCAATGTTTGTAAGAGAGATCGGGCGGTAACTCTCTACATTTTCTGCAGGTTTGTTAGGTTTGAGAATAGGTATTATAACTACTTTCCTCCAGTCACTTGGCAAGCCATTTTTCCAGGTTAAGTTTGTAAACGTCGGTAAAGCAGATTTTACAGAGTTTCCAAGATTTATAATGAATTCGAGTAAGATACCATCTGGGTCTGCATTCTTGCCCTTTATTAGAGTTCCAAGGCATCTTTTCAGCTCTGTCATACTGAAGTCGGAGCAAAAATGTTTTTCCAAATCTGTCACATTTTTGTCCTGTAGTGACCTCAAGTCACTTTTTTTTTGATAGTAGTTCTGCAATTACTTATCTTTGCACAGTGTCTGCAAAATGCGCTTTAAATGTCTTTATCAGAAGATAGTTCGTTAGTAATTATTTTAAAGGGTTCATTTCTTTGGAATTTTTGATTATTCATCTGGGATAAAAATCTATGGGCTTTAATGCCATCTTTTCTAAAGTCCAATTTTTCCAAAAAGTTTTTGAATGAATAAGTTTTAATTCGATAATGGATCTTTTTAAGATAGCCTGAACTTTGCACAAAGCTACACAATCCTCATTTAATCCAGTAACATAGGCCCTCTGTCGAGCTCTTCATCTCTTATTTCCTTAAGTTTCTGTAAATTTTCATTCCAAAAAGGAGTATATTTCTTTTGTTGACCTCTTGGAACACAAAGAGAAGCACACTTTAATATTGCCTGGGAAAAAAAGTCTTGACGTATTTTCAATACTTTGTGAAACAAGGGAATTATTGATAAGTTCATCAGTGAGTTTCTTGTAATTAGTCCCGTTCGCTTTTTTGAGGTTTCAATATACCTGTCGGAGTTCCTTGTAGGGAGATTCATATCTAACAATACTTGATGTGAGTATTTTATGTCAAGCACCACTATAGACTATCGATTAGTTTATGATGAATTTTATTTGACAAAGCTGGATGAGTTAAGAGAAGGTATAGAAGGGAAACACCTCCGTTAAGAGCCAGGAAAGTTGGAGAATTTTCCCAATTTTCGAATACAATCTATTGGATTGAGTCAATAAGGTTTTCCGCTGTACCTCCGGCCCCGTTTGTACCTTATATCTCCAGCGAGTTCAGTGTGCGTTAAAATCACCGAGGATAAGTGATCTATTATTCCAATTTAGCATTATTCTTTCAAAGTCAGGTTTATTACTGAGGGGATTGTACAGAAAAAAATACTTTAACTCGAGTTTCTAGTCTTCAAATATGCATTGTCACGAATTTCAATTTATCTTCAGTTGCCATCTGGCGATATTTGGACATCCTTGCCTTTAGAGAAAACTTTACGAAAACAATAATGCTGAAGGCAATTTGTCTTGAACGTTTTAACAGGAACTTCTAGTACTCTGGAATGTTAAAATATTCCTCGTTATCTACAGCAGCATCACTTTCAACAATGCCCATTTCATCAAAATCATTATTTAAAATAATAGTCTTTAATTCCGTAAATTTGTCATGTGTTAAACTACCAGCATTCCAAAAGGAAATCTTAAAAGCTGTTTCAGTCCTAGTCTTGGAAAAAACTTTTATTCATGTTGCCCTATATACTTTATACTCTCAAGCATTGAACTTATCATCTTAAGAATTTACCTCCTATACCACCAATGAAAGTTGCGATATGTAGTCAGTTGTGTTATAATACTATTCACTCATAACTACTACTAAAACTAACTACTACTAATCTTCATCATTTCAGATTTCAGTTCACGGTTGTCCTTAGACAAAAAACACATCGGGTTGTATAACAACAACAATATTTATTCTTCTTACTACCGCTCGTTTACAACAGCTCCTCTCGGAGATTCGGTCAGGTCTCGTCTGCGGGGATCGTGTGACATCACACTCTCTCCCTTTACAAATGAACGCCCTCTAGAGGCAGGCTCTAAGTAGGAAAGTTAACAGTTCGGCCATCCTGATATACAATTGTCCCAATTGTGCAGTTCCAATTAACACAAAAATCATTAATAACTGATACACTTTAAAACCATTAATTATCATACACAAAATATCAATGTTTAAATTCCTCAAATACTTAAAATAGTAAATATCAATAATTACACACAAACATCATTACTTAAATTCCTCAAATACTTAAAATATCGAATATCAATAATCGTACACAAACATCAATACTCAAATTCCTCAATTACCTAAAATAGCAAATATCAATTACCGTATACAGATAAAATATCAATAATCATGCACAAATCATTTTACATAATCACCCTTATATCTACATTTCACAACAAATTATCTTTCATTCCATAACGCACATATAAAGAAAATCCCTTTTTTTTTTTCTTAAGTAATAATTCTAATTTAAGGCTTCAAAACAAAAATCTTAGTTATCATACAGTTCAAATATTATTTCTCTTTCATAACAAAATACTAAAATCACCAAAACACTTTAAAATACTACTTCTCAACATCTTTTAGCGTGCTTACATACACATAACCTTCTCTTTTTTTTTTTTCTTTAAAAAAATTACATAAACACATTCATATATTCATATCGAGATATCAACACAAAATTCATATTTCAAAATATTGAACTCATACACATATTTTTCTTATCAAATATAATTTCAAGCATCGATTACCACATAAACAAATTTAAAAAGTTCTCATATCTAACAAATTACTATTTTCATACTTCAAAACATCGAATATCTGTATCCTCATAAATGTTAATTCATACAGTTGTAAATATTAATTTTTCTTCTTCCTCCTTTTTTTTAATTTTTTTTACACATTTAAAATATTAATTCTCCTTTCGATATTCTCATTTTCATAGAATATGCTTAACTCTTATAGACTCGAAAAGGTTCACACATGAAACAAAGAAATTCTTTAACATAACACAATCATCAAAACACAAATCTAAGAGTTCTAACAAAAAGATCATTCCTAAATCATTACAAAATCACATTCTTATATCCTTACAAAAGCACATTCCTAAATAAATCCTTACAAAATAAATCATTACAAAATTGTATCCCTAAATCTTTACATTCCTAATTCAATATATTCCAAAATCCTTACAAAATTATATTCCCAATCATCACAAAATATAATAAAATATTCCTACATCATTACAAAATAAAATTCGTTGAGCATATTACCTTGAAATATCAATTATTCTTCTCATCATAAAAGATCACATAAACATAAAAACTTTTGTTGGCACACTTAAGATTCAAACCGTTTAATCCATAAACACTCATTAAAAGCTAGCACATTCATTAACTTTAAATTCTTATACAAAATATATAATTTCTGTTTCAAAATAATGAAATCAAAATAAAACATCGTTGATATATTTAAAATTACTTATCCTTGTCAAAACTAAATAAACAAATACATCTTAAAAAAAATAACATTTAATAAATATTTTTTTTTTTTTTTTTTTTTTTTTTATAATACTATTCACTCATAACTACTACTAAAACTAACTACTACTAATCTTCATCATTTCAGATTTCAGTTCACGGTTGTCCTTAGACAAAAAACACATCGGGTTGTATAACAACAACAATATTTATTCTTCTTACTACCGCTCGTTTACAACAGCTCCTCTCGGAGATTCGGTCAGGTCTCGTCTGCGGGGATCGTGTGACATCACACTCTCTCCCTTTCTTTCAATTCAGATTCAAACTTTTCCTGCTGAGGCTGAAATCGTTTTTCATAGTACTCTTGGATTTTCTTTGTTTTCTTCTATTGTTTTCAATTATTAATTTTTCTAATCTTAATTTTTCTCGTTCAAATTCCCTTTCTAACCTTTTTTCTCTTTCAATCCACTCCCTTTCTAACCTTTGTTCTTTTTCAATCCTATCTTCAATTATCCTCTCGAGACATCCTCTCGCGAAAACTTCTTCATAGAATTTGCTTTTTATAATTGTATCCCTTATTGCCACATAGGTAGCATCCGAAGGGACAATTTCGTCAAATTCGAGCGCAAGCTCGATTAAATCACTTTTACGTCCTTTTGAGAGGAACGACATATTTAACTCTAACTCGATACACTTCAAAATAAATCACTTCTTAGCGCATGCATAAGGTTAAACGAAAATGATTTACCTTCTTTTTTTTGTTCCTCGCAGTCCTGGTGGGTGTAATCCCACTTCTGAATGTTATAATACTATTCACTCATAACTACTACTAAAACTAACTACTACTAATCTTCATCATTTCAGATTTCAGTTCACGGTTGTCCTTAGACAAAAAACACATCGGGGTGTATAACAACAACAATATTTATTCTTCTTACTACCGCTCGTTTACAACAGCTCCTCTCGGAGATTCGGTCAGGTCTCGTCTGCGGGGATCGTGTGACATCACACTCTCTCCCTTTACAAATGAACGCCCTCTAGAGGCAGGCTCTAAGTAGGAAAGTTAACAGTTGTTTAGTCAAAACGGGGGCATCACTTGAAGGCGACTGACATTACCCACTAGGGCGGTAAAAAATGGTATCCTGGAGATGTCACGGTGGTACCCTTCAACTTCCATAATTATATCCGCCTGCAGCTGCGTAGCGGACGAATGAATTTCGTCCAGTCTTAACACTCCCGAGAAATCTACCCTCCTAACACACCATGTGTGATTTATCGCGAGTTCAACAACTTGATCCATTGGTTCCATGCGCCTGAATTGAGCCTTGATGACTCGTTATAACGGTAAGTACTATGTTAGACATTCACGAATGCTATGGTAAGAGAGATATTAATCAGTTTTGAAACAAAATTGAAATGAACGTTTATAAATTACTCAGACTGTATGAGTGTTATTAAAAAATTAATTTTTTTGGAAAATTAAATTCATTTTTTAATTTAACTATGTGCTGTCTTTTTTCCTTTGAAATAATCTACAAATACAGCTTTTTAAAGAAGTGAACCAGATTTACGTCCTGCTAAAGAAAGTTCAAAGATGTAATAAAATGCAAAGCATGCTAAACTTCCTTTTGTTATGCTAATAAGCGCTGAAATGTCATATAACGATAATTAAAGTGCGTGACTACTTAAGACTAATATGCTCGTATCCTCCTGTCATTTTACTGCGGCCATTGGCATGTTCGCCGCGACAGAAAGAATTATTCTCTATAATTTAAAGATCGGATAATTAAAAGAGCTTTGTTCTAAAGAAGGAACTTATTGTTTCCCCCACATTCTTCTGGTACGTTTAAAAATAAGTTTATATATAGATAAAGACTAGATATTCATCCCCTCCCCTTCCGTTTTACTCTCCTTATCCTCTCCCCCCCTCCAACGTTTAGTTATCTTTTGCTCAAGGCGATGTGGACAGAAAAATTTCCGCCTGAATGACTCCAAAAGAAAGATCTTTTCTTATTGGATAGAATGCATCCAAGGGATGAGGGTTCCGGTTACTTTGAACTTGCCAGTTCTTTTTTTTTTTTTTACATCTCTAAGATGAAGAATATTTTTAATGAACCGTATTAAAAAATCTGTACAACTTTAAAGAAGCATATTTATAGATACATTACGAACTCAGAACTTAACGTAAGCAATACCTTTTCTTCAACTGAGGACATGAATTTACTACCTGGTCATTTTGTACGTTTAAAACATGGTAGCATTGTGACTGGAGAACAAACAGGACACATTGATGCTAAGGATCCTTTTTTTTTTTAATGTAACACTAGCAATTAGCTGCGTTATTCATTGATAGTGACATGATTTGGGACATACTATGAAGATCTAATCGAATTATATGAAAAGATGAAGTGGATTACATTTTCCTGTGCCTCAAGAATTGGATTTTGAGTCATCGATATGTCGCGTGATATTTCAATTCTGCATTAACATACAGCCAGTGATTGCCGTACAAACTTGGAAAATCATTTTCTGTACGTTCTTTAAAATGTCATATGTCCCTGCTATAATACAATTTCCCATTTTTCCCAATCTTATCTCCCAGAGGTAAAAGAAGGAGCGAAATAACATTGGTCCTCGTCCTTCTTGGCGTGGAATCCCGAGGGAGGGAAATAATAATTTTGTCACCACTTCTTCTTGAATCGAAACACTTTGATCTTTTTTCCCGAAGACGAGTGAAGGTCTCATCTCCAGCTGTCATCTCCCTCCTTTCTCCATTCCGAAGTGTTGACTAGCTGAAAAAGAAAACTTCTTGTTTCGTCGGTGCACTGAAAAGAAACGAAACCGTTTTCACTCTTTCGATTTCGTAGAGGGACTTTTCGTTTCCGAAACTATCGCTTAATGGTAAAGGAATCGATCTCCAAAAAGTTCGGTCTCGCTTTCGCCTTTCTTTTCGTCGATTGATGAAATGAAATGATCTCCAGAGAGGCCCTTTGAACTTGTTTTTCATGAGTGAGAACTGTCCTGAATTAAAAAAAAAATTGTTCAACAGATTAAAAAAATTCAAACTCAGAACAGTTGAAATCAAGAATACTGTCTTAAAATATTTGTACTAAATTTTTTTGGACAAACAGCAACAAAAATCTCATATTGCCGTATTATTTGCGCGCGAAACAGGTATAGAAAAATCATATAAAAAATAAATCATTTATACCATTTAGAAAGAAGCAGTTATTTGACGTTCGTTTCTTGTTTAGCTTGTGTGGAAGGTTCTGAGGGAAAACCAATGTGGAAGACGTGGTGTACGTTGAATGAAGTATGAAAGCCTAGACGGGGAGATATCCTCTTTTTTATGCGTTGTTTGATCGAATACTGTACAATGTGTCATTCTGACAAAGTTATGTCTGCAACAAAATTAGCCTTTTGAGCTGAAACAAATTTTGTGTTTATTAAACAAGATTGGTTGTAATGAGGGTGGGGGGAGGGTATCAAAATCGCATAGTCACTTCATAGAGTTTTATCTATAAATAGGTTATTTCTTTTACGATTTTTTTTAAAAAAATATCAAGATTTTGATAGTTAAAAATCGAGATTTAAACTCCGTAGAAAATTATAATTGTGATATTTACTTATTGTATATAAGAAATTTTGATAAAATTGTGGTTGCTCGTGGCACATTAAGCTTTGCTCTAGTATGATGAGAGAAAAAAAAAAGAGCAGCGTCTTTTTTTCATTTATTTATCATTGGGTGGAGGTAGTCTTGTTATTTAAAAAGGTAATGAGTGGAGGAGAATGGGTACATACAAAATAAAAAAAAATATGCATACATGGATTCTTCTTCCTCCCTTGCCGATAAAATCATGAGAATAACTTTCGCCAGAATAACGTCTCTGGTTCCGCATTTTTCTTGGGTTCCTTTTTTTTTTCTCCCGTTTGCGGCATTTTTTCCTCGGCACAATGTTGAGCATTTTCCTTTCTCTTCGGAAAGGGGGGAAACGGCAAACGGATAACTAACCGGCATCGGAAGGGGAGGAGGGAAGGGAAATGAAAGAGAGATGTGATGATCTTATACGAAAAAATTCCTCTCTCCCCTTTTTTCAACGAGTCTTTTGCATAGTTATTCTTTTCCTTTCAAAGAGAGAAGACATTTTCGGAAGAGATGTCTCCTCCATTCCGAATATATTCTAGGACGAGCCGAAACAGCACCATCGAGAAATGTTTTCTTTTAAGAGAGGCCTCTTGGATATCATTGAGAGGGCCGTGGGTCCTATTTTTCTGAAATTTTTTCGAAAGAACTGTGCATGAGATATCTCTTGGAGTTTTTGTTTTTGTTTTAAATAAGAGTATCACATAAAATGGCCAAAGGCGTGAGATTTAGTTCGAATTCATACGAAGCATTTTGTCTAGAATCACGCATTTGTCGTTTGTAATCTCTCTTATTTTGATCTTTTAGATTTCATATTTATTGGTATCTTACAACATATTTATTGGTATCTTACAACATATTTATTGGTATCTTACATATCTTATTTTTTGAAAAGCTTCAATTTTATTTGTAATTTTTCCGTAAGAATTTGTTTTTGTATCACCTCCTATGTATCATCTTTTACAAGAAAAATTTTATTACGAAGCAAATGTAGCACATGTATTTTTTTCGAATTCTCAAAATGTGTTCTTAAATTTGTTAGCGAAAAATTTTCGCATTGATACATATAAAACTTACATTTAAACTTGTAGTATAATTTACGAGATATTTATGTATCTTTGGAAAACTGAGAAGAAGCTGTTGCTTAGCTCTATTCGAATTATGTAAAAAATAAACCTTTGTATGTATTTTTCCTTAATCCCATATTCATGCGGTGAAAGAGGTCAGAAATCGAAATCCGTCATTTGTTTATTCCCTTATGAGTTTGTCTCATCGAGCGAAATGTCTCTACACTCACATTCTCTTCCCTTCCCCTCCATTTATTCCTTTGGGTGATGACCAATTCTCAGTCTATTTTGAATAGAAGAAGATATTATTCTTTCGATCAAATATATTTCCTAGCGAGGTTTTGAAACAAATATTTAATAATTATATAGTGTGAGCATCACATGTAAAATTAAGTAGTATATTTAAGCCAATAGATTGCTTTTTAAATGAAATAGTTAATTTTAAACTAGACAAAAGGAATATCATTGATGTTTTAAAGAGCGATTGATGGTGAACGAAATTCTAAGGTACAATGGAATAAATACTCAAGGAAATGAGAGTAGAATTTGTTTCTTCTTATGGAAATTTTTTTTAAAAAAACAACCTTTTTCTGCATCTTTTTTCTCCGAACGAAATGAATACTTCAAACTTTCCCCGAAACAAAATCTGGAAACGAAAAATAAAAACTGAAAGGGATGGAGTTTTATTAGATCGCAGTTATATGAAACAAGAGAAATTTGTGAATCTTTTCTTTGTTAAATCGATTCTGGAAAAAACGAAATGGAACGCTGTCTCGAAATGGAGGGGTACCTGAAATGGAATGCTGCTTCTTTTTTTTTTTTAACAAACACCCGCCGCTCGGAGATAACGAAGTGTCATTCTTTTTTCTTCCCATCAGACGTGCGAAAGATTTGTGATGAGTCGAGGACCTCTCTCGCACCTGTCACTTTTCTGACGGTAGATTCTGGGAAATTTCCCGAGGTGGCACGAAGTCTTAAGTCGATTTCGTTTTGCAAGAAATGGCGTATTAGTCAATGCAAGCAAGAAGTGAAATAACAAAGGGAAAACAATTAATATCCTGTTAAAAAATATTATTTGTGATCGTTTTCAACCGCGTCACCCATGTGTTCCCCAGGAAATGGCTCACCGAGAGTGATAAACTACTCAATTCTGTTTAAGAGCGGTGCTTAAACTGTTAGGGAGGGATGAAATGTATTATTTTTTCTTTTGCTTATCTTCTTAATTCAAAGTTGTCTAGGACAAAAAGGGGCCGCGGTAGCCTAGTGGCCATGGCTTCGGATTCGTGACCGGTGGTTTTCGTTCAGTCGTGGGTTCGATCCTTGGCCGCAAAAGACCCGCCGTATAGCCGGTGCTGATGCATGTTAAATCTGTTGGGGCCCAAAGTCCTCCCGTTGGCGTGGTGTGAAGTTAGGAGAGGGGGTGAGAGCTCATGTGTCGTCCTCGTCGCTTGGCTGAGGTTCAAAATTACGAGGTTCATCGCTAATAACCCTCGGGTTGTTTCTAGTGCGACGTTAATAAAAGCTAAACTAAATCTAGGACAAAAATTAATTTTATTTCAATATAAACATTTTGGTTTTGAATTTTTTTTAAATAAAAAATGTATACCTGTGTTTAATTCAAAAGAAGAAAGTTTATATTTAAAAGAAGAAAAAATAATAAATAAAATCGTTCCAAGTCATTTAATTCACGACGGAATTGTTAAAGAACTTGAAGCGCTATCCTGCATCTTATTTCTTTAGGTTTTGGGGAGGTAGAAGATTCGCGGGTCTTAGCATTTAAAAACAAACTTGGCTTTATAGTCAGTCCTCATATGACGTAATGTAGAAATTTTGAAAGAAAGATATCGGTGCAGATGTCGCTTTTTAATGCAATCATAATTGAAAACAAAGATCGGAAAGTGATAATACTTAGGTACGGGATAGTGAATCCATATTCTCTTGAACTACCTTAATATTTTAGCATTCATGTTAATTTTGAACGAATTTCTCTTTTCACTTCCCGCAATTAATTTCTACTTTTTTTTTTAAAATTATTTCCTTTCATCTTTTTTTTCTTCTTCCAGTCATGCTCCTCTTACTACTAATTCTCAATCAACCGTATTTTGGGATCCTCCTACCGATAGCTGAGCTTCCACTTGGTCAATTGCTTTGCTTTTTATCGCGGCGAGCAATTGAAACCCATTTTGCTTTGCTTCATTGCAGTTATACGGGCTCTAGGGCGATGTCTGTAGAATAATAAGGTCTTTTGGGTAACGGAGCGAATGTGTCGTGATTCAATGTCCATTCCATCCAGTGCTACTGATGCTTTAATTGAATTATTCCGATGAAAATGAATACTCATAAGACTATTTCGAGAGGTCATTGAAAGATCGACTTAACCGAGTAGAATCTGGACGCTAAAGAGAGGGGGAAGAACTAGATTGGAATCTACAAAATCTCCCTCCACTCGAAGGAAAGAATTATGTCTGTGATGAGACTCAAAAGAATGGGATTCCGCAAAATAAGAATCCCGAAAAAGAAATGGCCCCTGTAAGACATTAATTGAAGGAAGGAATTTTTACGGAATGAGATTTCTCTTCCATTTGAACGGATTATTTATCCATTACGGATCTCTACGGAAGTGTCTCAGAAAGGATTTCAGAAAAAGGATTCGGTGGAAAGGATTGTATTTCTCTTCAGTTTGGGAGCTCTTTTAACTTTTTTTTTTTTTTTACAATATTGCTCTGATTTTAAAGTCCCGGGTCTATAAAAGGAGAGAATAAACAAGTGAAAATATTGCAAATTTGTACGCTTAGTGTGGTAAGCGAAAATAAAATCCCACCCAAGAAGGAGTTCTGTAGATAAACGAAATTTAAAAGGCGTGTTTGCACATCTGAAAGATGGTATCTATTTAAATTTCGCGCGAGACGAATGTGCTAGTAGTGTCGCTGTGAACCTCAAACCATGTATGCTTTATATGTTGAGTTATATAATATATTGAGCGCTATCTATCTTCCAGATTAAACGCGCGCACATAGTGATCTTGATTTGAGCCAAGAATGTATTTATGTATTCGAACAAGGCCATACTAGCGACTTACTGAGCTTGAACAAGGTCATGTAATAGGGCTACGAGAAGGTGGATTTTTTTTTCGTGATATTATAGAACGACTATATGATTATACACAACAATGGTCGCGGGAAGGTTCTCTCTCAGGACAACCGTGAAGACCGCCTTATTCGTCGCATGGCTGTAGCGCTTTTACTATAAATGCGGCAGAAATTCAAGTTTTTGTTGGCGCTAGATTGAACGGTACCGAATCGGTTATTTTAGGGAAGCTCTGGGCCAGACATCTTTTAGCGTTCGTGCCACTAACTCCAAGTAACTAACGTCTGTGACTTCAGTGGTGTCAAGCTAAAACTCATTGGATGGCGGATCTGTTGTGATCTCAGATGAGAGTTGTGTTTGTCTTGTTGTCAGTGATGACCGCATGTTAATTTGAAGGAGGCCAGGTGAGCGCTTGAAACCAACTTGTCTGTTGCACCATCCTCAATTAGCACGTACCATTTGCTGATTTTGATGACCTAGTACAACATGCATATAAACTCTGTTTCACGAAATCATTTGTTGCACCTGCACGACATATTTGCTTTCTTGCATTCAAAATGTGGTAACTGAAGCGGTTATTAATGTGCAACTATTTAACATTTGGGAAAAAAAAAAAAAAAGCTGTTCTTGCCCGTACTTTAATCTGTGATTTTGAAACTGAAATATGTTACCTAGACAAATATTTTGCTTAAATTTTTATTCCTTTAAACTAATTTCTTTTGTGTGCCACTATTTTATTTTCCAACAGCGTGTGTTATTCTTTTTATAGTTCTTGTATTGAAAAGCATTTTAATTATATCTATTTACAACGTGAAAACATTTATTTTTGTCGATACCAGAAGAATTACTAAAAAATTTAGTTGTTTTTTTTAAAAAAATATATCTGAATATGTGCCCGCACATATCGATTGAATGCCTCTCTGAGGCACAGCGGAACCAGAACATGTGGGATGTCTCATCCAAACATTTTCATCGTCGTAAACTAACGAAATTCACTCGAATAAATCCAACTTTTGATGCATACAACAGAGTCGATCCTTGTTCTTACATTCTGACATAGTCAAGCATCTCCTGCTTCCGTGAAGGATGGATGGAAAGATTTCCACCGGGGAGTGCCGAGAGAAGTCTCGTGCGGTCACGTTCTTTTCGGAGGAGGTCTCTTCATCTATAATTCATCTCGAGGAAGTTCTCGGGAGCCATTCTCTTGCAAAATGCACGAAGGGTTGGATGCATACGTCACAATTAGGGAAGGAACAGTTGGTTCTTCTCTCGCCATCGACCGACGCATCGATTGCTCTTGTTTGCAACAACAGTATTTGCAGTTCGGTTTGGACGGTCCCTTCACTCAAAAGAGCAAGTTCGACTCAAATGTGTAACAACAGCTGCTGTATGCATTTGTGTTTTACAATCCCGTTATTCTTAATTGTTTCTTGCCTTTTTAGAAGCCGTGTGTACGGTGTTATTTATTTATTTTTTTTTAATGAGGTCAGAGATATTGTTACTGTTCAAAAGTTTGACGAGTAAGACATGTAGCAAACATTCGTTACTTTAGGGGGAAATGATTTTTGAAACTTTTTATTATAGCTTCATATTATAATTACTTACATAGGTTTTAAAAACTCCTTTTTCTTAATATTATTCTATATTATTATTACCGTTACAGCCCTTAACATGCGACTTAATGGGCGTGGGGATCTAACATGTTTTTTTTAAAAAAATAACGAGTCTCAAATGAAATATTTGTGCATACCTATACGACAATAAGATTTAGTGATTGTTTTTTGAGCCGTTGAATAAGAAAAAAATTATTTCATTTCGATGTTGATTCCCTTCGCATTCATTTTGTTGGTTCCTTAAATCTCGAACAAAGATGGATGAAAAAGTAAGATTTTTTTTTTATAGCACAACAGGAAAAACTTTTTTTGGAAATTGATTTGAATTTTTCATTTGGTTGCTCTTCATGTAAAAATAGTTTCCATTGGTGCTTCATCAAAAAGCTAAATTTGAGGAACGCCCGAGGAACTGAATTCAGCAATTTTCGCGGATGAGCTCACCATCGTGTGTCACGTGCATGTTCCGCTCTGTACGCATTGCGCAGTGAGTTTTGAAATAGGTTAGTAGATATGTTAGAGACACTTTGAGTGTTGATAAAGTTCGTTTTTTAAGCCGATAGACAAATGGAATGAATGCAAAGTAAAGAAAACTCTGTTCTGTCACCGCTTACGAATGACGGTTTTGTAAAAAGTATAGAAATGTATCTCACAGGTAAGAAACAAAGCGGAATAGTTTTTGTCTCGTAGTAGTTGTATTACGAATATTCTCGAATTTAAATATTGCCTGTGTCCTTTAACCATGAGACATCCATCAAAGGATGGTCCATTGGCATGCCGCTTATCCACAGTTGGATTCTCCAGAGTATCTCGATGTGCGGAGAACTTGAAATCCCAGTGGAAAGCTTTTTGTGGGGTGGAAAAATATGCTTCCTTCCGTCTTTTATCTTTTTGGGCGGATTTATTTCCCTCTTTGAATTTCCCTTCCTTGTGGAGTATTTTTCATTGAAGCGTTTTATTAAAAGTTTGATTTTTTTTGTTTAGACGCGAGCTTTTAGAAATTCTTTTGTCCGTTTCTCTGACAGTGCGTCAAAAATAAAAATCGGATCATTTTCAACAGATTGATTCTTATGGGATTAAAAAGAGAGAGATATTTCTCAGTGAGGAAAAACTCCCGCGATGAATGGGGTGCTCTTAACGTAGGGTCTGAAATCGATTTTGATTTCTTTTGTAATATTTTAAAATAATTGTTCGTCTAATTTAAACGTTTTTCGTCTTAAACCTTGCATAATTGTGTAAAGTAAAAAGTTTGAACCATTATATTCCACCAGTTCAGTAGAAAACGCGTAAATATGCAGAATGTAAGAATCCCCGGGACCATGATGACCATGATACCTGTATCATGGTCCCGAGGAATCTTAGTGACTTTTTCTTTCCCGTGGGAGTCTTCGCTAAAATTGGGTGACACGTTCCCAGGATATCATAACAATCCATGTCCATTTTCGTCCCTTCTCATAAATTACCCCCCCTTTTTTTTCCATCTTACGTCTGGATCACAGTTACACATGGTTTGGCGGAGCATAGCCAGATTGAGCTCTTGCGCCATAAATCTCTACTTTTATTCACTCACTCAGACTGAAAAAGAGAAATCATAAATGAGCCTTGAAATCCGTCGACTTCAGCAAATTTTTTTAATGATAGAAATCAAAGATTGCATTTGCATTCCTTATGACATGCAAGAAGCATTATTTTCATTTTGTGTTCTGAAATAGATATAGAAATTAATGAAGCTTGTCTAAGAATTATGCTCAATCAATATAGTTCTGCTTATATTTTAAGTATTCTTTGAAGTTGCCTAATTCCTTCTGTCCAATTGGTTGCTTATTCTTACATCTGACCAACATTTCTTCTTTAGATATATTCTTTTATTTAAAAAAACCCCTCTCAAAACCATTTTCATTTGTGTAACGAGAGTAAAAAAAAAAAAATGCATGAATAATATTCATGACGACCTAAGAAAAACAGTATTTTTGAACTTCTCAAGTGTGTACTTTTTTGTATTTTATTTATACCAGTGATTTTAGATACTCTCTTAAAGTGTATCAATAGATTTAGGTAAAATTTATTTTCTATCCTTTCTTTTGTTTTTGAACTATTCTAAGATGAGAGGAATAAGTACGAAAACGTTTCAATGGGGAGGCACTGAAGAAAACGTTTCAATGGGGAGGCACTGAAGAAAACGTTTCAATGGGGAGGCACTGAAGAAAACGTTTCAATGGGGAGGCACTACATATGTTGCGTAATTTTGTTGCCACTGGTACTTGAAGCAGAAAAGTAATCGCACAAAAACTACTCTTGGTGTGTAGATGGAGACCGAAAGCCTAATTATAGTTTCCATGAAGGTGTCTTTTCATGGGAAAAAAATTCTTGCTCAAGAATGACGCTTTTGAGCTGATTTTTAGGGATGTATATTTATTCGAACGGTGCCCCGAAGAATACAGATGCGTTTAAACAGTTTGTCGATAGTTCTCGCCTTCTGCGATCTGTCCTTCCTGGAAAAAATCATTTCGGTTTGCTTCCTATTTTCGGAAAATCGATATAAAAGATCACTCATTAGAACGTTTAAATCCATCGCTCTGTAGGTGAAATGACCATTGAACAAATCTATAATTGAATATTCTAGATGTGAATTATTCCTTCATTTTCAAATTCATCCGAAGGCACGCGAATTTGTGTCTCGATGCCCTTTGAATGTTTCGAATTCCTCGAATGGCTTGACTGAAATGGCAATCCTTGCTGGCCGGTTCTAAACAGCTGGTCTATCACCAATCGTCCACTGGTGACGGTTATTAACGCCACATTTTGTCACCTACACAGCTCAATAAAATGCAATGAAATGGCTTTCGGGCGTCTTTTCATTTCATGGTCTACCTCTAGGTGCCCCTACGGAAGAGGCACGCTGGGAAGGGGAGGATTTTCTCTTTCTCAGTGTCATAATTAACGCGATAATGTGTTTATTGATTCATCAACCCATCATTGAGAGGTGTTTTCCGCGAAAAATACCCTTATAGATCCTCTTCATGCACTCAAGTGGATCCTATCGTCCAGAATATCGTGCTCCATCAATGTAAAAGCTGATAAGTAGAAAACGTTTCTTATTTTGCATACCATGAGCATATGCTCATCTGTCGTCAACGTTGTGGATTCAACGAAATGGACTCATTAGTATACGCGTCGCAATTCATGATTAAAATCGATTTATTTTTAAAAAGCTTTCGAAATTTCTTCCTATAGGATATCAAATGAACAAAGATGTTTCGTTGGATATTTATTGCAACTCTTTTCTTTTAATTTGCGCGTTTTGTGTTCATCTGACGGTAGTATAGAAAGGTCACATTATCAGAGGGCATTCTGGAAAAAAAAAAAAAAAATTCGAGATTTTTGTTGTTGAATAATTCGTACATTTTCTTGCAATTAACTTATCATTAACTCAGTTTTTACCCTCAATTTACAAGTTATAACTTGGTTGATGAAATATAATTCAAGTTATGTGTCTCAACATATCAAGAATTTTCTTAATCCAAATGTGATTCCTTATAACGAAATAATTAATCAAGACTTTCTGCTGAATTTGTCATTAAACTTATTAATATGATTTTGAAGTATGATATTTTCTTAAAATCAACTTCGGAAGATTTTCAAATTAATTTTTTATATTTATGCAAAATTAAAAAAAATAAATAAATAAAACTTTCATTTTCGAGAAAACATATCTCTATTGTATTTGAAAATATAATATAAACTTCAATATTTATTTATTGTATTACCGCAACAGGTACTGAAGTATCTATTGTAGTAATTTTAATAAGCAATTATTTGATCAAAAACTACGGATCTTATATTTTTAAGCTGAAAATTTTAATATTGATACTTATTTAAAAAAAAAAAATTCATCAAAAGAGCTTAATTTTACGTGAAAAAAAATTGCATTCAACAATGATAACAATTATTGTATTTTTGTGATACAAATTTGTTATTAATATTTATTAATATTACCATTGAGAAGATTGTTGCAGGAAATTCATATTCTTAAAGAATGATTTCTAAAAAGGGTGTAATATTGAGTCGAAACTCTCTTTATCACAAAAAACAATTTCGTATGCGTAAGAAAAATTTTTTCTATGGTTGCAAACGCTTTTATCAAAAACAGTATTACTCACCACAAAAATGCGGAAGATAAAAAAAAAAAACCTCTCGAAACTATGTATGTATTTGGTTTATAAAATTAAAACGGTTTAGTGTTGGAAAATAATTGCCTGGCGCAAATTTTCTTGTATTAAAAAAACAACCCTTTTTAGTGACTTTCCACATCAGGGTTTCCCGAAAGGAGTTACAAAGTGTGAATTGTTTTCAACTATTTTACCGCCTATTTGAGAATAAGTATATCACTCCTCCATTGTGGTTGATTTTTGAATCGAAACATATTCCAAGTTAGCAATCCACTGTGGTGATGGCCGCTATCTCTGAGCCAGTGTTTTTTTCGTCGAGTGTAGGTTCGAGTCCAGATGCCACTAAATATCTATCTTTAATTTGTCAGCAAAGCAATATTACCTCATTACCGGCTACAATTAATCTTATTGATTGATTGAGGGATGTGGAATGACGAAGGCTGTTTTCCTTAACTAATCATAAATAATCGATTGAAATGTACATTTATTTAGATCCAGTGACGTTGGAAAATAGGGTGGTGATTGAAAGATGCAGTTTGATCGGCATCAGTGTCTCAGAAGCGAAGAAATGCTAAATTATTAGAGTTTTCTTCAAATCCATGGAACTCTGCCTTATTTAATTCTGCATAAATGTATGTGTTCGATTATAAATACACTTCAACTTGAAAATATCTGTTCTGACCTCGAATCTAAGTTATGACACACAGATTTTATTGAGTGAATGAGAAAATTATTTCACGTTAAGTTGCACCTGAAAAATAATAAAGCTCACCGTAATTTTTGTAGAAATTACATCAGTCCGACAAGGTAAGCTTAAGAAATGATTCCGTAACATTGGCGACCAATATAACGATTTAGTGCCTTTGGTGACAAAATGAAGGTTCTAGAAAGTGTTGGAATCTCGGGACAATCTCGCGTAAGAGGAAAGTTACTGACATATTTTGAATTTTCCTGTAAAATTCAAGATATGTCCGTAACTTTCTTCTCAGTCGAGATGTCACGTCGCACCTGGCCACACCTATCACACCTGTGTGTCACGCAACACCTGGCCGGATCGGCTACAAATACGAAGAGAAGCAAAACCGGAGGGAATCGGTCGGCATTGGCTGAGTGGATCTGCTGAGGAGCGACCTGTATCTGCGGAGTCTGCGTTGGAAGTGCAATAACTACAGAGATTTGTCCGTAATGCAAACAAATAGACTGATGAGCTGAACGTTACTGATGGAACTGTGACTGTCATTACAAGAGCTGTTTTTGTTACTGTATCTGTCGATAATCTATACAAGGGCTGCGTTTCCTATTTGTGCCGTTAATCTGTCCCAAATTTTGCTACCTATGTGTCATCTTGTCCTGAATATTTGCGAATAAAGCGCCATTTGTCATCATCCTTCGTGGTAGACCGGATTTCACTATTATACACCCACACGATTGAATTTTCGTAACATTATACAGTCAGACTCAAAAATCAAAATAAATCCTCAAAAATGGCATCTTTTAATAAAATTATATTATAAAAATGGAAAAGCTGATATATTTTTATATTGAAATTCAAATTACGATCACATATATTTAAATAAAAAAAGGAACATTTCAATCTGGTAAGCGCAAAAAAGTTCATTGAATGAAAATCACATGACACAAAAGTGTTCATATACATAAAAGAAAAAGAAAAAATAACATAATTTATGCTTTTGAAAGTAATTTAATCTCGTGTAACTTGATCTTGTGAATCAATGACAGCTCTTCCAATGTCTTAAGCACTGAGACAATAAAAATTTTGAGGTATCTGGCATAATTTCAAATCACGCTTGCAACAATGCATATTTTAACAAGTTGAGCATCGTATGCCCACCAGTGGTCATTTTCAGTTTCTTTACTTGATGCCGAGATTAAATTTTTTTCCTTCCATTTTTGATTGTTCATGCAAAGTTTAGATTTGTTTATATGCAGTTTAGTTATTTTATTTATTTCTTTTGTTAAAAGCAAGTGTGAAATAGATAAAAATAATTTTACTCTAGTGAAGGCAAAAGTGTTTTGTTACATCATCCTATTACTCGTCTGGTCTGTCAACTTAAAGTTAATCACAAGATCTAATTTTCACTTTTAACTGCATTGTGTAACAAGACTAAATCAGCAAATAAAGGACGATCATTTAACTGGGAAGATCTTGGTTGTTGCATAGATGAGCTTTGTTGGCCAGATCACTAATGACGTTGTGTTATTTCTGGCCCATTATTCCATTTGATGCTGAAAAAAAAGAATATTTATTTCTGTAATACCTCACTTGTGCCCTGCCTTGAAAGAAACAGATGTCGCAATTAAAAAAGGCTGTCGGGAAAAATTATAATTTTGATGTAAATTTTTTTGATATGAATATTATCAATGACTAGAATATATTCATTCTTTTAAGATGTTGCAAGTACAAGAACTGGTTCTGAAGTTTGCGTTTGAGATCATAGTTCAAGATGCTTATCCTAATTAAGCATTAATTTCTTATACATACGTAACGTAACAAAAATTAAGTCTGTGTAAGTAAAATAATATAATACTTTCCATCACTCCTCATGTTACTTTTTTTATCTCTGTTTTTTCAGAGTGTTTGAACGAGTTCAAAAATCACAGGACTCAAATTCTGTTTATGGTACTGTAAACGGAATTTCGAATTCACTAGAAGTTTTTAATTTGGTTACCGTCGTTTCTCTCTCATCGTTTCCGTCTTTGTTGCAATTTACGCTCACTTTCATCTTTAATCTATCTGTGATTTTTTTGCTTCACGCGATTAAATGCTTGATATGTTTAAGTGTCCATAGCTGTAATATAATCCAGTGCAGGTTTCCAATGAAAGCATGTAAATCTTTTCATGGCACTTCGTCTCGAAAGAATTTTTCGGATTATTTCTGTTGAGAAGTAAGCTAATGTAGAGGGTATACCTAAGCATTTTCTGTATTTTCAATATCTTATCGAAATCCTGGTTGAGAATTAGATTGCTTGCTGCTTAGAATTTGATATCATTAAAAAGAAATAATGGTAAGATCTTTAGCACTGATTTCAGTGTCTGATATCTCGGTGGAAAGCTTTGATGAGTGAGAGAAAAAGTCCAGATATCGAAATTTCAGTTTGTCGAACACATGAACGAAAAAAATCATGGAAAAGGCATGTTCAATTATTTAATGTAGTTTTGTGTTCTTCATTGGAATAAAAGCTGTAATAATGGAATAATTTTTCGATTACTCTGTTCAGAATAACTCAATCTAATTTGGGAAAGCAAAGAGTTTTATTTTTTTCTATTTTCAATTTTCGAAGAAGTGTGACGACTGAACAGTGGTTGATGCTGGAGTCTTTTCATTCCTATCTTTCCTCGACGTCTTTGGGAAGTGTTGTTTATGGAAGATTCATTGACAGCACGCGGGACCTTTAGCAACGGACCTCGTAATTTGTGTTCTTAATGGAGTCCCTTAAATTTTTTTTTTACTTTCTCTCTTCGAAAGAAAGATTCGCAAATAACCTTACCGTCATTTAAACCTGTTTAATTCGTTAACAATTAAAAACTTATTTTAATGAAACGATTTAATCCACAGTAAATTAACCAAATTGAAATTTTCATAGGCCCCCCCCCCCCCCAAGCAATTGTTTTCAGGTGTTCTGAAATACCTAACTGTTGTGTTACGTCATCAAAAATAACCCCATCTTCAAAATCACGAACAATTCAATTAAAACTGTTAACCAAATTAAATATGTATTTCTAATCTTGGACAATAAACGGTCCTGTGGTATCTTCATATCAATCATGTCAAAGGAAAATGTGACAAAATATTTCCTCATTTCAATAAAGCGTTGATCGGTTTCTCTTAATGAAATTTTGGTATATATTTGTCATCCAATCTATTATCATTTATGGCTCAAGGGTGGAACTCTACTTAAAGGTGATTCTATCCAACGAAACTGGAAATTTCAAAAACACTGAAACATCTGTAGCACATCCACATTCTTGGTTCCTATCGCTTCAGTCTGCCTTCTTTTTTATGTCTGTTGCCGACGTTAACATTGATAGCATGTTCTGGCGTTTCACTCTATCTAATTGTTCCATTTTTTGCCTTATGGAGCTCTTAAATTGCTGGATGTTTTCTGAATTTGGACAGCCCGAACCACGTGTTCTAAGAGATATCAACACTTTTAGATCGTTTAGATATTTCGACAGCGCTTTGGTGAGATTAGAAAGATTCTCCGACGAGAAGCCGATCGAGGTTGACCACCAGCAGTCCCTGTTTAGTTTCCACTTGAGACAGTTATCTCGATACCTCTTATTTCAAAACTTCTGTAAATAGATGTACGTATTACAAAATTAAATACTATTAACTCAAAGGCATTATTTTTTCTTGTTCTTTATAATATCTTAAATTAGCGTTCAAAACGGTACAACACATGAAACTTCCCCCACAAATGCCTTTCATATTTTAATTGGAACTCCTCCAGTTCTTCTCATGGTTCATCAATACTTTCATGGAGCCTCAGGAACCCCTCTTTCTCTAATTTAATAAACCCTGCTATTATTGATTATTATGTTCCTCCAATTAATCCACGTAATTGAACTATTTATTATAATATTACTGAGGTGTACACGGACGAATCAAGAGAATTGGAATCAAAACTGGGAACGCAGTGTGGACCTTCTTCCGAAACGCATTATACATGTTCAAACTCAAATTGACAGGTAGAAATTTCTGCTATCAGTTTCTCTGTCTGGTGGGTAGTAACCTACAATAAAAGAATTCACAATTTTTATTGGCATTCTATCACGAATTCTTATTTTCCTATGTAACATCACCAATAAAAATCCAATAACCTTTAATATTAAAACATAGACAGAGCATAGACAATTTTTAATATTTTCTGAGTTAAAATCTACTGTTACATAAAAAATAAGGTGGTTGCTGCCCACTTTGCGAAGATGGCTGCTTCTTGCCATGAAGAGGTGCTCTATCTCCAGCTTTTTCGTTATTAGAATAAAAAAATGACTAAAGGATTGGGAGAGAACCATTGAAAATATTACAATTACTATCTTGAAAATTAACCCCTATTACCCTTTCGTTACTAACATTTTTAACTAACCAAGGTCCCTTTCTATCTTATCGACATAGATTTAAAATAAAATGTTTTGTTGAAGACACTGATAATTGCATGTTTCACTCCCAACAATTTCACTTGATAAAGCGTACAGAAATTTTTTAAGTCCGCTTGGCTTTATATACTTCTATTAAAGAATCCCACTACACATTCTAAATTAAAATCATATATTCAAAAAGAGGTGAATATCGCAAATAAAGATCAATAGTTATTTTTAATTAACCCCTTATTTGTGGTATTTTTTTTTAAAACTCGAGTGATATGATTTGGTCATTTTTTTTTTTTTTTTTCATATTTGTTTTCCTTTATTTTCTTTTTGTATATTAGTTGTTCGTTTGTTAATTTTTTTTTCTTTTGTTAATCTGTATTTAGATATGTTCTTGGAAATATGCTCTCTTTGTCCATATCTTTGTTCAATTTTTAAATACTTCTTTTGTTTTAATATTTTTGTGCAATATACTGTTGGGTTTAATAAGGAATTGTCTGTCCTTGGGGTACTTGACTTGATAAATGCTCTTTAAATTTTTTGTGTTCATCTTCATTGTGAAATTCGTTTTTGATTTTCCATAAAGTCGGAAGTGATGGTTTTTCAGATAATAACTCCAAACTTTGAGTGGGTGGCATGCAACCAATAAATGACTCCTTGGAGTTCTTTAAATGTGTGTGTTTGACCTTGAATATTTCCTTAAAGGAATTTTTTGTTTAAATATAGGGAGGCAATCAAATATGTAAAAATTCTATTATGTTATGTAGGATTCACTAATTTTTCATAACGATATTTAATAATTGATACTTTTAATCTCTTATAGTTTTATAATTGGAGGAAAGTTATCTACCGTTTAATGCAAAATCGTTTGAAAAGTGTTGAAAAGAAAAAAAAAAAAAAAAAAAGAAAAGAAAAGAAATACCATTGTGTGTGTTTGAGACACTTGTTTAATATGAAAGGGCCCCAACCCCCAGAACTGAGAAAGTTTCGATTAAAATTTTGCAAACTATGAAATTAGATAAGAAATGAAACATGCGAAAAATTCATCACCGATAGTGATTACATTATTTTGTTTTGGAGGATCTCAATACCCATATTAATTTAGTAGCATTGATATCATTTATGTTCGTTTGAGATGAGAATTATGTAGGTTGTTAATAATTGTGCTTCAATAGAACATCGGATGATGTTAAATCAGTGTACTCTCAGTAGATAGATTTTTAAAAATTTTATTCCTCTTGTTTAATTTGTTACTTTATATTGTGATGTTGCCGAAATGGCGTTTGAAAAAGTCTTATAATTTATGACTTGCTCGAAAACTAACATGAAACTAGTGTTATGCGCAACCTTATTTCCTCAATAACAAAAGTTTACAAGGACGATTTTAATGGACTGTATCCGATGCCGTTCGATATGCAATTTCTTTTGGAAACTTTACATATGTGCATAAACTGCGTATTGACAAAGCTATATCAATCACAATTTGAAAAATTTATCGCATGTTATCGGTTACTCATGCAAGAAAATAAACAGTTCAAATCAACTTAGAAAAATGATTCAAAGAGAAAGTGTAATTCCTGATAGAGTTGTTTCTTTTCCATCTTAACAACTATTTCCTATGGAACAACTTTTGCTCTGTTAAAAAATTCTATCAAAGAGGCATATATCTTCATTTATACCATTCGCACTTTCTTTTCTATCTGCAAATACTTTCCTTGAAAAGTAACCGAAAAATCCTGTTGAGTCGTGTGCAAGTACGTTACCGCTTCGGGGAATTTTCAATTTATGCTCCCGACTGCACGAGTCAAGTAAATTGAATAATGCGTTATGTGATTCAAGAAACGCAATCGTCAAAACTACATCAGCACATCGTGTTCTGCACCCAAAAACTTCGATTACATTGCGTAGGTAAAATATCGTATTGAGCTACTTCTCTCATATATTTTCTGTTTTACAAATTTATGAACAAAAATTAAAATGACGTTGTATTTACACAGAGTTTGAATACATAAATTAATGTTGTCCACACAATAAATGATTCATTAAATTTTCTTTCCTTTTCTCAAGTTGGTACCAAGTCGTAATCTCTGCTCTTCTTTCCCAACAAGACTTTGTCTTCTTTAGGTAAATACAGACATCATAATCCCGAGGTACTCAAATGATTTTTTTTATTTCCCTTAGGGTCTACTGTCTTTGGTAAACTCGGATGATGTGCTTTTAAGATACTCTAGCGATCCTACTCTATTTTCGATCCTTCTTGTCAACTTTCTTCTCGAACGTCTGAATCACAAGCATACTTTATTTTGCTCAACTTAGCCAGTTTTGCGCCCTTAAATTCCATCTCACTAATCTTTTTCAGGGTGCACAAATACTTTCCATGTTCTATTAAAAAGGCGGCCACATATTCATATGTTGCCATTCGAGTATTTTGAACTCATTTCACAAGAAACGGTTATCAAGATTATAAACGCAGTTTCAGCGAAGTATGTGCCTTCGAATGACTGTGGCCGCAGTATGCGAGTGGTCATGGTAGCGGACTCGTGGCCTGCGGTTTTTGTCGAGTAGTAGGTTCGAGCCTTGGTGGCACTAAAAATCCGTCGTGTATGATTTTGCACGATTAATCGGGGGGGGGGGGGGGCAGAGTCCTCCTGTTGGCATGATGTAGAAGTTAGGAAAGGGAGGTGCAAGCTCAGGTGTCGTTCTCGTCACTTGACCGAGATTGGGAATTACGTGATCCATCACCAATAGCCTTCGTGTTGCTTTTAGTGTGACGTTAATGAAAACCAACCAACTACAAAAAGCCTGCGAATTGCTTGATAGTTAAGGGATCAATCATCTGATTCTGGGTGCCGCCTATTTTCTCATTTTGAAATTGTTTTATCACAAGTACATTTAATAAAATTCCCTTTATCACATCTTAAAATAATTATAATCGATGCTATTGAGATGAACTGTAAATTACATCTACTTAAACAGAATTTAGTTCGAAATAATAGTACTTTGAAAATCCTTATCCGAAATGTTCGAGAAAAAAAAAGTCTATCCTCCCTTTTTTGTCACGTTCCATGAGAGACGGGGGAGGGAGTGGTGGTGGGGGGAAAGGATATTTTCCATCTCTCCCGGCCTTTCGCTTGGCTTCTGTTTTCCGGCCTTATCGGGAGCTTTCCCTTTTAGTAGCTGTAAGCGATAGCGAGCTGCGATGCAAAAGAAATAAATAAAAAAAAAAAGTGAGACTCGACTGTGATCGATAACCGTTCCCTCCTCCTATAAAAACATATTTTTGGCAAAAAGTCGTAGCTTTATGTTTCATAATATGCCAAGCATCCAAAGATGGGAGCATGCAAATCACGTGAATTTGTTGTTTCCCTCTCCTTTGAGGTGAAATAATCTTTCGCATTTATGGAAGGAAATAAAAATCTCTTTTGAAATGGAATGAAATTGACTTCAAAGGTTTCAGGTGTGCCTTTGAAAGAACATTTTTGCTTTTTTTGCTGTACATTGTAACATAAAAAAAAAAAAAAAATTAAATGAAAGAAAAAAAATTAAATAAATAAACAAAAAAAAAAAAAAAAAAAAATTCCCATTCCACATATTTTGATTGAACTGCCTTATTGGTTTAATCGAGACAAATTTATTGAAATGCGCGTGCAGCGAGAGATTATTTTGAAGTAATATATAAGGTTTTTAAATAATATTTTTAATATGTGTGAAGGAAACTCCTCACATTTCAAAAGTAAGCTGTACAAAAAGAAATGCTGCTTCTAACATTTCAGTCATTGTTACCGTGCCCTCATTAGATCCATTGGGGTGGAATCCTCCTCTAACGTTGCGAGAGATATTTTTGCACCAATTATTTTGAACACGTCTAAGTGAACTGAGGTCACTTCTAAGTTCACATTCGAACATGTGGAACCCTTGTTCCAGGAAAATGTTGTTCCTCTGGTCACTCGAAGGATGGAGAGGGGAGGGTCTAATGAACGAGTCCGCAGTTAATCGACCGACCTCCTTTTCCCCTAATCGATTTTGTTTCGACTCCTTCCCTCTCAGCGGATGCATCTCGATCCCAAACGCAACTACGTTTACTCCCGACTTTCTTACGAGACCCGGTTGCGAATTCCGAATGTTTTTCCGAGACACAGCTTCCTGTCCAAAATGAAAACATCAGGCGATTTCAAAGTAAAAACTCGTGTCGCTTCTCTTTTAAAAATTCGCCTGTTTAGATTGTTCCTTTATTAATGTCCATACGATTCCCCCCTCCCCCTTTTTTTTGTATGTGTGTTTGAAGCCGAAAACATCAGAGATACGCTTCGAAACCGTTTTTTTTTTCCAGCAAGTTCTTGGATACCCATTCGAGATGTCGCCATCTGAGCATTGAATTCAGGACAGGATATAGGAGTAATTAAATAATTTTATGTTTCGTTCTTTCTTAAAAGTATTTTTTGGGAATTTAACATCAGATTTATACAATTTTAAAGACTTAAGAAAATGTGTCTTAAGAAAAATAAAAAGCCAAATGTCTGATATTTTTTAGTTT
The DNA here is from genome assembly GCA_019974015.1 of Nephila pilipes. NCBI lineage: Eukaryota > Metazoa > Arthropoda > Arachnida > Araneae > Nephilidae > Nephila > Nephila pilipes. The sequence continues at coordinate 1,175,869 of BMAW01121092.1, read as the reverse complement.
ATGAAAATATATTTATTTATCTTTATTTTATACTTTTTGATACAGAAAAAAATATCAATTATTGGTGATTTATGGCGCCGGACTCAGGGATGTCCATCAAATGAATACTATAATTGTTATAACAATCTGATATATGTTTGAAAAGATTACTTAGACAGTATCAGATATGAACTGAGTAAAATAGATTAAAATTTTCATTTTATCAAATCCTTTAAAATCGTGAACTTTTAGAACGCACGTTTAAATAAATAGAATAAAAAGGAGAAATATTCCCCCCCCCGCGCGCATCTAATTTTCTGTTAAGAATTTGAAACAAATCTCGTCATTTATTTAATTTTCTCTTCACTCTTGAAAATTTATCACATTTCATGTGATCATGCTTAACACTGTGAAATAATTAATTCTACTCTCATAAAAAAACTTCGTGTGTTCAAAAATCCCAGAAATCTTTTACTAATCGGATGAAGAGAACAAAATAACTTCTGAAAGGATTGCTAAAAGATCCGTTTTAAACTATGTGTGAGTGTTAGTCACACATGCAATACTCATGATCTTTACAGTTGCTTAATGTAAATAATTATTTTCTTATTCCAATATATAACCATTTTACATCGTAACTACTCTGGACTTATCCGAGTGTGAACCTATCGGATGTTTCCTGTCGGATTTTTTTCTCTTTCTATAAAATTGCCTTTTAACTTGTGTGTGGGTGAAGCATTTTATTCCTTTGTTTTAAAATCGAAGTTTGTCGTAAAGCGGCTGACCAAAAATTCCGTTCCCTATTCTTTTCTTTATTTGTTTACAATGTTTGGCAGCAGTATCCTGGCGGAGGTATGTTCTTGCGGCGGACATTTTATGAGATTAGAACTTTCTGAGGAAAAGGAGATTGAGTCAATTTCTCTCTGATATTACCGACTGTATATGCCTAATTTTAAAATGATTTTTAAAAATCTTCTATCATATATATATATATATATATATATATATATAAAACTGTATTGCATAAAAGGGTGTCAATAAGAAAAAAAGGAAATCAGATTTTTATCGGGGGGGGGGGTATCGTATTTTTATATCGCTTCCTTTTGGTCCTCACATATGATATAAACACAAATGGTTGTGTAAAATGATACGTAGATGCTCGTTTTTAACAATATTTTTCAAATGTTTTCAGCTTATAAAATTGAAAATGTAAACAAAAAGAGAATATAGAATCAGTGATAATCTTTTGCTCTCGGATGACTACCTCCAATTGTCACGGAACCAATACATTAAGCCTAAATTTATTATTTGAATTGTTATAGCCATTTTTAGTAGGAATGTTAATTCCTTATAATAGATATTTTAAGGGGCCATATACAATGCTATAACACTATTTTTGTATTATGTATATATATTGTATGCTTAGGACCAGTATGTTTAAAAGGGAAATTTATTTTTTATTACTCAGCTTAACAACATTTTCTTCCAAACGTTACAGTATTACGTCGTAATGTGATTCAGTCTATCCATAAACGTACGACTTTCCACACCCGAAGCCATTTCTGAGTCGAATGGAATATTATTTAATAATGATTGTAATCAATGAGATTGTTCTAATGAGGAATTTAAAAATTTAAAACGTGTGCTTCAGTTTTTTCGTTTCTTATTTCTTTATTTTTTTCTTATTTTTTTATGAGACCTCTCTTTTCTCTGTCGGAAAAAAAATCTCCAATAAAATAAAATATATTTGAAAGTAACTGAAATACAATAAAATGAACTCTGGTCATGCCATTTTTCTACAAATGAGGAAAAGAATAAAAAAAATATAACAAATGTCGACCTAATCTTTTTATCAATATCTGAACCTTGATTTTTTGCGAATACGGGGGAGGGGGGGGGGCCAGGCTCTGTTAGGAGGGCAAACCGCCTCCGCTTAACTATTAGTTGTTTCCTGACCGCTGAAGTTCGAAGACAGTCGAGTGGCATTGATGCAATATAGTTCGGATTACCATCGCTTGGGCCACTGTTTTCCGCGATCACCGGAGAAGGCCTTAAAATTGACTGCCGCATCGGCGATTCATATCGCTAACTCTGGTTTCAGAAAATAACTTTTCGAACGATCATTTTGCAACCAAGCTGCAGCATCAGCTTGGTAGGAACAAGAATTTATCGAAGAATTCCCCCACCCCCATTCGACCGGTAAAAAGGATGCAGATGTTTATACGAGTTTTAGAACTGTACTTGAAACGCCCCCCGCAGCGTTCAATAATTCTGTTCATACATTTCATCGGGAGAAATTTTTAGTGTGTTTATATATGCTTATTAAAATGAAAGGAGCATTTTTTACCTTAGTTATTCGTGGGGACAAATACATCATATTAATTCATTAATTGTTACAATTTTTAATCAATACAATATTAAATAGAACAAAAAGAAGCAAAGTTATATTAAAACACATAATAGAAATAAGAGCCATTTTTGTTATACCAGTTCCTTTACTTTTTAATTGTTGGGAAAAACGATAAATTATAAACAAATATATATATCAAAATTATACTAATGTTCAAAATTAAGAAAATCTACATATTTTTTGAATTTCATGAAAATAATTGAACGAAATGTAAAAATACTGCTTCGAAGCAAAGATGCAAATCTTGTACGTAAAATACGCAAGCGTATATGTGTGTGTGAACGGATTTAATCGGGAAAACAGAGTTTATAAAAGCGCGTGTCAAAATCCGCATTTCGTTCGCTAGCACATTTCGCCGAATTTTTTTTTTCTTGTTTTTTTTTTTTTTTTTGCAGTAATCACTTCAATGAAAATTCAATCAATAAAACTTAATAACCACCAACGTTTAGGAATGAAGTGGTGAATTGTGGGTTTGTTAGAAAAAGACCAGTCTCAAATCTAGATTTGCAGATAATTCGATTTAACGCCCAGCGTCGTGTCCAATTTATGGAAACCTTTTCAGGATATCGGATCCATCGAGAGAAAGCCTGGACATGGTCTTCCAAGAGCCACGACGGCCAGCGAACTATTTGTCCATTATAGCGAGGCGTAAAAGGGATTCTTCAGATTCTCAGGTCTCTCATGAGTTGTATGCGGCCACAGGAACCCGAGTTTCAAGGGTGACTGTTTCCAGAAGACTTCATGAGAGAGGGCTGTTTGTTAGGAGATTTGTTGTTTGCGTCCCGTTCAGTTCTGCGAACAGGAGAGTCTGCTTAAAATGGTGCAGAGATAATAGAGATTGAAACAGGGATCAATGGGTGGCCAGTCTCTTTTCTGATGAGTCCCGGTTCAGCCTAACCAATGATTCTCGCTGTGCTTTCATATGGAGAGAACCAGGGACCCGCTTCCTGCCCTCTTATGTCTGACAAATCGACCATTACGAAGCGGACGTTTAATGGCCTGAGCAGGGCATCATGTTGGATGGTCGCACACACCTCCAGGTCTTTCAAAGAGACACTGTGACTGCTGAGAGGTGTAGGAACGAAGTCTTGGAGCCCTATGTTCGCCTTTTCGGGGGTGCTGGTTTCCTTTTAATGGATGACAACGCTAGGCCACATAGAACTCATCTGGTCGATGAATTTCTGGTAAGTGAGGATATTCGCTGGGTGAATTGGCCAGTGAGATCTCCAGACTTCAATCCTATAGAGCATGTCTGGGACTCTCTGGGGAGGGCAATTGCAATTCGCAACCCCCTTTGAGAACCATCCAAGACTTGAAAACAGCGTTGCTGAACGAGTGGAACCAATTGCCACAGAAACTCTTAAACTTCCTAATTTCCAGCATAAAATTACGGTGTGAGGCCTGTATATCTGTAAGAGGGGACCATACCCCCTATTAACCCATTTTTTTGTTCTATTCTGCTACTGCTGTTTCATATTTTGTGGCTCCGATGAGTGATACGCATGATCATGCGTGTGTGTTATAACTGTTTGGTGGTTTTTTTTTTTTTTTTTTTTTTTTTTTTTTTTATATTAACAAAATACAAAAAAAAAATTAAATTTAAATCGGTCCAGTTGTTCCAGAGACAATCGACCAAATTATAAAATTCTCCTAATTTTGAACACCAGTGTAGTTGCAACATCATTTCGATCGACGTTTCAGAAAATGAAATTGTCAGTGTGTGATTTGAAAATGTTCGAATCGTGATTTCTCGCAGACCAATCTACATTGCAACTTCAAACAAAAACAAAACTTGAATGCAAAGGAGGTAACACGTCATCCTCTCAAATTTTTGCACCTGAAAGTATATAAAGGAGATTCATTTTTATTTGTAACAATTCTTGGAAAGGTTGTCATGGCTTCTAGAAACTGAGAATATTTTGAAGCAAGGAACTATACATTTTTAAAGATGGTTGTGACCGCAGTAACCGAGTGGTCACGAATGCTAGCTTGAGGCTGGCGTTGTTTTGTCGAGTAGTAGGCTCGAATCCTGATACCACTTAAGATCCGCAGTGTAGCGAGGCTGATGCACGTTAGATCTGCCGAGTCTCCAAGTCCTCCTTAGGCGTGGTAGGGAAGTTTGCAAAGAGGGTAAATGAAGCCGTGTATAAATCTTCGTGGTTATTTCATTAATTGTTTTTCGGAATTTCTTAATTACATTTTGATATTTGTTATATCGTCATTCATCAGCGAAGAAAAACGTTGATTGTATGAAAGTGCCATTATCAATAGCTCAATGCTGAAAAGTTTCTTTTTTTCTCCCCATCTGTTTTCTGAAGATCCGCAATTGCGAGGTGATCCATTCAATTGTTCAGGTCATGCGATATGAATTTAAATAATGTGGCTAGGAAGCTTTTTCCCAGTTTTTTTCCACTTCATTGTCTTTATGATTCTAAATTTAACTATGTGGCTAAATAAAATTTTATTGATTCTTTATTTCCACTGATGAAGCTGTGCTTGTAAATCATACCTCTCTCGATTTTTTTAAAACTAAGCACTCTTATGAATTTCAAACACTCACTTAAAAATATGAAAAACAGAATTTCATTTTTGAAAGTCGTCTGCTTTCTTCATCCCTGCCCATCTTCCTCGTATTTCCGAATGAAGAATTGATTCATTTTTCTTTGGTTGAAGTATTTCCCCTCTCTCTACACATACACACACCATTTCATGAATTAATTCCCCCCCCCCTATTCCGTAAAGAATGATTATGAGTGGGAAAGTGCTTGTGTGAGAGTTAGGTGGGACAATGAAGTGAGACTGGAGAATATTTTTAAACTGGGGATTTAATGAATGACTTTTTGCAAATCGAATTCTTCCTTTTTAGGAAAAGCACGAGACATTTTTCTGATCCGTACGGCAAATCTTACATAATATTCAATGACTTTTTCCTGAAGAGAAAGTCATTGAATCTTTTTGAAAAGAGAATTTTAAGTCGAGGTTTTCTAATTGCTTTTGATGCGACAAATAAGTTGGAAAGACGACTTCATTCGTTTCAAAAGGGATGGAACACTCTTCGAAAGGTTCGTTAAAATGAAAATTTTTCGCAGATTGAGGAATCTTAATTTTAATGACAAGAAAAGACATTTTAGCAATATTTTTTTCCCCCTTAAAAGTTTTTATATTACGTTTGAAATAAACTTTTTCAATTCTTTATTTTTATTGTGAGAAAAAAAATTTCTTTGCAAGCACATTTTTATCCGTTATAGTGTCGCGATTCTTTTTTTCCCGTGCAAACGAAGTGCTTCACTGCCGTGATATGTTGACCGAAAATTAGTAGCTGACACTTTTGTATGATTTACCGCAATATTTATACTAGACATGTGGCTTACGAGGTGTAGATATTAAATAACGAGACTGACGCTGCAACATAAGAAGTAAGCATGCGCGGCAGTGCGATGCTCTGGATTTGTAAGATTCTCTTTCAAATCCAGTGCATCGCTCTTCTGTAACCAAATCCGTTAGCCGTGGCCTTCATTTTTTTTTATTTTGCCGGGAAAATGATAAGCGTAACAATTGAGCAACGAGCAGTAACAGTAGAGCAGAAGTGTATGACAATGAATGTTTATCGCGTGTTTTTGTGTGGTTTAACTGTTTTCAAAATGGTCGAGAAGACGTTCAAACGTTCATTCTTCATCAAAAACGTGTGATAATATCGAAAAAAGTCGGGGCGATCTGACTTTGTTTTGAACAATTTTGAACAACAAGAAGCTCGCAAAAATGTTTGTACTGACACTTTGAATGCTATTGAAAAGGACCCCAATTTATTGGAAAGGATAATAATGTGTGACAAATCGTGGTTTTATACTTATGATCTTAAAACGAAGCGCTAGTTCATGTACTGGAAGAGCCCATCTTCATCGAGAACCTAAAAAGATCGAATGAACAATTAAAAATTTAAAGGAGTATTGATTGTTTCCTTAGATATTCTTGGGATTGTGTACCTTCCCGTTCTTGCTGAGCTCTGAGGAAGAATATGGGGGGAACCCAACCCGAATTCCAGAAGAGCAAGTCATTCTGCATTTTCTGTCAAGACATTTCTAGCAAAGTACAGCATCTTGGTGTTAGACAATCCGCCTTATTCGCCGGATCTTGTGCAATGCGAATTCTATCTGTTTCCTAAGGTGAAATCTGCATTAAAAGGATCAAGGTTTGAGTCCGTCAAAGTTGTGAAAGAAAAAGCGCATTCGTCCTGAAAGGGCTTGCAGAAGATTTCCAACTCTGTTTCGAACAATGGAAGATTCACATGGAGCATTGTAGGAATAGAGGAGGGGTGAATATTGAAGGTGATATAATAAGTAAATATGTATGAAATCAAAATAAAAAGGTTTTAGAGCGTCAGTCTCGTTATTTAATAGCCACACCTTGTACATCTATGAAGTGGTCGAGTCTATCTGAGGAATGAAAAAGAAATTCGCAAATTTGTATAAAGGAAAAACAGACTTTTTTTCGCAATGATGTTGGATTGAAAGAAAAAAAAAAGTAAATCTCGGTCTGAATTGAAGGCAAAATGTTGAAAGAAGGGGGGAAAAAAAAGAAGAGAATGACATTTCGGTCGGATCTTTCCTTCTAATGCTTCCTGGCGATCGTTAAAAATGCATCAGTACTATGCAAATGACGCCCCGTTTAAAATTTGTGTGCCATCACTCTTATAATATGTATCCATCAACTTGAAAATCTCTCGATTTTTTCCGTTCTGGTCCTCTGTAATGTTGTTTTTTGTTTTAACCAAATAAAAGAAGGACGTGTTTCGCGTTCATAAAATTTTAAAATGAAGGGGCAGAGATCAAGAAAATGTATTTGCCATTGCCTTTGCAAGTTTTGTGTACGTGAATATTTGAAAACGTGACTGTTTTGATGGATCAAATGGCATTTTTTTGTGTTTAATCTTTTTTCGACCTTTCAGGGAACTAAATTGCAGCCAGACTGAAAAATTCTGTACAGGAACGCTTCGCACTTGTACGAAGAGAAAGACAAGATTTTCGACACGCTTTGAAAAAGTTTTAAATTATGTTTCGGCATGCACGTCAACAAGAACATTAGTGGTATGATTATGTTACTATTATCTATGTTCAGACGCATTTACTTCCTTCAGAAACATGTGGCCGCGGTAGCCTAGATGTCAAGATTTCGGATTCTTGGCCGGCGGTTTTCGTTCAGTCGTGGGTTCGATCCTTGGCCGCTAAAGACCCGCCGTGTAGCCGGGGCTGATGCACATTAAATCTGTCGGGACCCAAAGTGAAGGCGTGGTGTGTAAGCTAGGAGAGGGAGTGCCAGCTCAGATGCCGTCCTCGTCACTTGACCGTGGTTTAAAATTACTAGGTCCGTCGCCAATAGCCCTCGTGTTGCTTCTAGTGCGACGCTAATAAAAAAAACTAAACAAAAAACTAATCCTTCAGAAACATAGCGACCGTGGTAGCTTAGTGGTTAGCATCGCGAACTCGCGGTCAGCATTGTTCCAGTCAAATCGAGGATTCGAGTCCTGATTCAACTGACAATCTACCGTGAAGCGGGGCTGAGTGAAATCTGTCGTGGCTCTAAACTTTCTCGTTGACGTGGTGTTGAAATTTGGAGAAGGTGGTACCAGATCTGGTGTCGTCCTCGTCATTTGACCGAATATGACTACACTTGGACACCAGTGTCTGTTTTATCTCTTTTTTCGTACAAATGCGAATCGTTCCAGTACTTGCTTAGACCCGCCAATAGCCCTCGTGTTGTTTCTTTGTGCGATGTTAATTAACTATAAAGACTTTCAGAAACATAAAATAAATGATGAGAAATAACCGTTGCATAACTTAATGAAGATTGGCGTGGAATCAAAATTATTGAGATATATTTGAGTAATTGATATTATTGTGTTGAATTTCCTTCTTAAATTTTTTCTTAACTGATTATGTCTAATGAGTAGAATAAGAAATAATAATTTTTAGTTATTTTTCATTATTTGAAGAGAGAGAGAGAGAGAGAACTATGTTATCGTAAACTCTCTCTCTCTCTGCACAAAAGGAAAGTGATGTTTTCCTCAATGCATAAATTGTATTTTATATTATTTTTGAAAACCTCTCTCTGGTGGATGTGTAATTTTTCTCTGTGTGAGTGGAATATTGATCGTCTAGCGGGTTGAACTATATTTGTTGAACAAGTTTACGATCTGAGCAACGTTAACGTATCTCTATGTATTGGCAGGTGTCCTCAGGATCCAGACCAGAAGCTGATCAAGAGGGTGATTGCAGTCGAAGGAGAGACCATCAGGTAAGAGAGACGCATGACTTGTGTTTTAGTTTTCAATTTGTCGTGTTAGGAGGAAAACGGAAAGTTTTCAAACGTGTAACATACATTGATCTCGAAATATATATCAGTTGCAGAGAAGCAACACTGTCGTCACAACCATCATGCACCCAGATAGCAAAAATTTTGGGACCCGTGTGGTGACCGGGAATGACAATATAGTCCCACTGTAGCCCATGCATGTCGTAAGAGGCGACTAAAATGGGTACCCAGAGTCTGAGGGTATAACCGGAGACTCTACCCCTGGAGATTATATCAAGGGACCTCAGGGATTTGCCTTCTTCAGGTAAGTACGAAGGACCCCGCGGCACCCAGTGATCTTTTTCTTTCCCTTGGGGCTATCTATTCTATGGTAAATACGGGTTACGCTCTCCCTGGATATCCTAGCGATCCTTCTATATTTTCGACCCTCCTTCTTGTCAACCAATTTTAGTCTTTTCTTCAATTTTTTCACGTCTAGACCACAGTTAAATCCTGTTGGGCTCAGCATAGCCACATCTGGCTTTTGCGCCAATAACCTTTACATCCACTCACTCGCAGGAAAACTTTTGGCCATTTCCTGCCCTATAGAAACAGATAAATCAGTGACATTTCTCATTTTATGATATCGAATTCTCTCATTCTGGGCTGCAGCTGTCCCTCGAATACTTTTGTCAAATACTTATGTAACATACTTATGCAAATACTTATGCAACAAGTAAATTGTAAACCTCAAAAGTTTTTTCAAACTGTGATTAACTTGTGCTAACTGTGATTAACTGTTTTTTCGGTGAAAACGACTTTACAGAATCCATGGACGATAGATGAGCTTCTGAATTATTACCTACAGAACTCTGATTCATACATAGGTCTAACTAAATAACTATTTTTTATGTGCCGATTTTCGTAAAATTTATGTTCTCTTTTATTATGTATGTTAATTTACTTTGCTATGAAAATATTTGTACATTTAAGACTTTTTTTTAATATCTTTTTAATTTTATTGATGAATTCTTCGACTGTGAACATCATTTTATGCATTTTAAGCATTTAATAGACTAAATACTGATGTATAATATAAGTTCAACTGTGTTCTTCTTTGCTCCATGTTAGGCACCAAAAATTGGTTCTTTTCACAATAGAATCCTAGCAAATCCAATTCCATTTCGACAAGAGTCAAAAATGTAAATACGAATCACACAAAAACGTCTTCCGCATACCTTTGACATTTTCTTTTCGATCGACGCGTACTCAAAGTTCGTTTCATGATTTGGTTTACTCCAAATTTCTGTCAAAAGAGCGGTTTTCCTGTGAAAGGCAGGAAGAGATGGGGGAGGGGTGAAGAATTTCTCTAGTAGCACAAAACATGCCAATGTCTGTTTTCCGCAGATTTCTTTTCTTTTCTTTTTTTTTTTTTAGTGGATTTATTCGAATCGTTGATTGTATCTTCACTATTGAATGTTCAATCCGTGATGATGGTTTCACGCATTTTATAATAAATTAGTAAATAAGTAATATATATTTTCGGATCGAATCGTTAAATTATAAATTCAACTATTAACAAACTAATTTCTCATGTTTTAGAAACTTAGAAAAAGCGATCCATTGCACTTTGAATCTCAGTTACGCACGTTTCAGATAATTCTGATGGTGACAGTCTGTTGGAGATGCTTCACAGGAGGCAGCCAAATTCATCGCCGTCGTTTAAGATGAATGAGAGGACCAAAACTTGTCAGTTGTTTCTTCAGCTTAACCGGTTCAGCAATAATGATGGTCTAGCTTCTTTTCAAGAAAATCTTTTGAATTTCCTGGATCATAAAAAATAAAGACCGCGATACGGGAAATATCACATCGAAGGAAGTCTTCTGATATCATCCAGTACTTATTCGTTGTGTGAAGCATTTCTTATTATTGTGTACTACACATTTCTCAACGACTCATTGCAGTATAAGTTCCAGTTAAAGAATGACATTTATATTCCTTAATATTGAATTTTATGGGTGGGTATCAATTAGTGAAACACCCAAATGTGCAACTTTTTGCCTTTCCTCTACATAGCTAAACCAATCTACTTAGCTTACTACTAAGCAAATTTACCTCTATACGGTATCTCATGTCCCAGTAGCTGCAGTAACATCTGTGACTTCATTTTAAAAGTCAAAATCTCTGCTTCTTCGAACGATCCGTTTTGAAGCGGAACAGTCTTTCTGAACGCTTCCTTGATGGTTTCAACAGAAGCTGCAGCCATTTCAAATGAATAAACGAAGGTGATTGAAAAAAAATCAACTTTGAATGTTTCAAGCCTTTCATGAGGCAATCGTAGTTATGCTAATTTTATTTTTAAAAAAACTTTACGCTGCCATTTTTTATTCTAATTTCCAATGCTCTTCACTTTCCTCGTGTGAGTAGTTTCTCTATAGCTTCATTTGAACTGCGGTGACTCTAATCAACACTCACAAAACTAAATAAAATGTTTGTACTGATACGGATCTCATTGTGAGTTTTAAAAATTATCCATTCAATTGCAAAAAATCAGGTTCTAAAATTTTAAAAATAAGGAATGCGGCCCCATCAATGTGAAATAAACTTAGCATTTATAGTAAAATTTAAAATAATGAAACTGCATAAAACTTATCTGTTTGTGAGTGGTGAGAAGTCGTGGATGTGTGTGTGTGGCCATTTTTTTCTCCCTTTTTCTTATAATTAACTTACAGTCTTATGACGAAAATGGTAACGAGACCAAACCCTTAAATAGAGATGAGTATTCCCGCTCGGCTGTCACAAAAACCCAGTGACAATTTTTACTCCATTGTAACCACCGCTATTCCTTTTCCCCACTCAAATAACAAAACTCTTAGTCTCGTTCGGTTACAGGGCCTAGATGGAGGGACCATCAACCAACCGCAAGGGGTCCTGGGGCTATGCATCACTACTGATTTACGCACGAGAGAGAGAGAGTTTTTCACGCGGACAGATCGAATAATCTTCTCTGGAGTAGTTATTGAATTTGAAATTTTAGAATGTGAACGCGGAAAACGTAGCTCTAGGTATCAAAAAAAGGTATTGGATTTCTGAAACTATCAGAAGCTTTTAAATTAAATATATGATATAAGAGAAAAAAATTTGCTCATTGTATAAATCATTATTATACTCCTTATGTTGAAAATTTTCTTGCATGCCAGTTCTTACTTTATTTGATATATTATTTTTGATCAACAAATTTACGTTTTATGAAAACAACGGAATTATAAATGATATAATCGTAAAATAAAAAATAACAGAAATTGTTAAAATTAATAATAGATGTATTAAATGCAAAGTAATAGAAGTATTAAATAAAGATTGTGTCATTTATTTATTGTGAAAATGCTTACTTAATAATACTTTAAAAAAGTCTATTCGGGTGTTTTGAATGAAAGAAAAAATAATTTTAAGTAAAGTATTCCAACTTGCGTGTATCTCATATTCCCCACTTTTTCTTACAGGGCTTCTGACAAGCGGCGGTACGTGTCCGTTCCTTTGGGTCATTGCTGGGTAGAAGGCGATCACGTGACACATAGCATGGACAGCAACTTCTTTGGTCCGGTGAGTATCTGTTTGAATATTACTAGCTATTGAATAATTCATGTCACTTAAGTTGTGGCTCACTTCTGAAATGCGATTCTGACAACCAAATCTATGCCACATAAAGACCTGCATCCTGTGGAAATAAAAAGGTTACATTTCCTTTGGATCTTGGGTCTTTCGTGATGCTTGCAGTAGCTGCAGTAAACCTGTTTTGTAAAATAAGCTGTTCTGTTAGATGATTGAATTAAATAAAACAAAGAAAACAATGCAAACTATAAGAACATTGAATCCTAGTGAACAATTTTCCAAAAACATAGTCTGGGAAATACACCGTCGAATGTCCGAAATAGTACGCCAAGAAATGCTGGAATAAAGATTTCCCGCGTATTTTAAATGGTTCCTTTTCAAATTCCTCAAAATGAATATTGGGTCATGGCCCTCTCATCTGCGAGATTCATTCTCTTTTTTCGCGAAAGACTCCATTTGTTCAAAATCTATTGGATGTCTCGGAAGTGACGGATTGATCGAACAATTCTGTTGGAAATTTTGAGTCTCCTTTCCTCCAGTTATTCTTTCAGAATCTCGTCATTTTGATGCCGGAATCAGTACGAGTTTGATTTTTTTTCCAACTGGCACAACAACAGCTTCTTACTTGAGGACTTATGAAGCAGCCAAAAAGTACCTTGATAGTTTTGCAATGAAATTCTTTATCAATCGTCTTGAATATCGGAACAATTATTCCGAGGATTTTGCGTTCTGTTAATCTATTTCATTCGCAGGTGTAAAGATCTTTAGAGACGTCACTCATAGAGTTTTGAACTGTTAAATAATTTAAAGCTAGACTACTCATTTTTCTCTTTGAAATTGAAATGAAATGGTCTGAAAATTTTATCATAAATATTGTGTATGTATATGAAAGGAATTATAATTAAAAAATAACCTGTTATTAGAGTCGCAAATCTCGTAGGCCTGTGGCAACAAATGAATTCTTGTATCAATGGATTGACGATTTTCAGGAGAAAATTGTGTTTTCGAAATCAATGTCGCGTTAATAATGAAGAAAAATAATGAATTAATTAAGGAAATCCGAATAATTCATTCAACGAAATTCTGTTTTTAATATCAAATGGAGACGCGTGTCTCACCGAAGATCCATTTTTAATACTTGTGGATAGGACCCTGAGATTTAATCTCATCACGGGAGAGAAGTTGAATCCAATTTCAGTCCTACGCTTTTGGAACGATTCATCCGAATAAACTCTCGTAGAGTACAAATTCCTCCCTCCCGCAGAATTCGTGAAAATGGAATCGCGATTCAATTACTCTCCAGCGGCGAGGATAATTTTATTTAGTGCAGCAGGGCCGCACGATCGAAGTTCATTACACAGGGCGGCCCCTTTTTTCCAGATTTTTCGTCACGGCTTTTCTCTCACAGTCTGAAATGACTGCCGGCAGTATAGTTTGATGTCAATAACTAATCACCCAATCCGAAAAAAAAAACGTCCATCTCGGGAGACTTCTTGCTGTTGCCAAAAAGGGAAATGTTCTTGTAATTTGTCTGTGAAGCAGCAACATTTCTTACGAAGAAGACAGATAATGAAAAATAAACCGTATAAAAGAGACAAACACCACCTTTTTTTAAAAAAATTCTGAACCAAAAGATATTTAATTCTATCGAATAAAACGATTTTATTAAAGAATCAATAATGATTATTTATTATGAAGATTTCTCGAAATGAATTGTATATAAATCGTGTTAGGAATTTAAATAAAATACCATTTTTAGTACTTCGGCATTTCTTACCATCATAAAATTAAAACTATTGTCTCTGCGAAGTCTCTTTCATTAATTGCAGCGAACATGCAAATTTACTGGATTGATATTTTTCAACTAAACATCTCCCGGGTAATAATTATGTGAATGTTTGTTTTCATTTACAGAACAACAATTTTATCTTGCATTATTTGATATTAGTTACTACTTTCTATTTTGAAGATAACGGGCTGAGGTATGATTATACAATAATCCTTTCATTTGTGGCTACCTAATATCACCGCGAAGCGTTTTGTTTAAGCATTATTTTGGGGGCTTTGTTATTTCACAACCTTATCTATAGTTGAGTAAAGAACACATTCATTGTGCTATAAGAAATATTTGTGTGATTAATAATTGATAACACCAACAAAAGAGGGAGAATCCACATAAAATTGGAAATTTATTAAATCCATTTCGTTGGGAGTGCTAAAGTTCAGATTGCACCTTCAAAGTTTATTCTAAATAAAAGTGAAAAAAATATAGACTCAGGTTAGATTCTTCGTTCCATCAACAACAATAATAAAAGATTCATTTTACGAGTGTGATTATTCGAATACTTGGCATTAAACTAACGAAATAAATGTTAGTTACATTAAAAGAAGTAGCCGTCATTTGTTTGTTGCAAGTGAGTTTTTTTAAAATTTTTTTAATTAATTGGCGCAGTAAGAGTTGAATACATATTTTAGGACGCAGAATAATTCCATCTACGCTCTGTATTTTGGAGGAATTTTATCCACGCAAATGAAAAGATTATTATTGAAGCATTTCTAGGAAATTTTTTTAATAAGATAATGTTTTTTTTTATTTGAATGAAAATTAAGAATGATCGTGAAATTTCTTACCGAATTCGGAAATATTTCCCGGTTTTGTGTCTTTGGATGTAAAATTAAGGTGTTTTTGCCTTGTTTTGTGTGCAAATGTAATGAAGTTCTCTTCTCTTTCCCCGCAGGTGTCCGTGGGGCTGATTTTCGCAAAGGCGTCGCACATCGTGTGGCCTCCCTCTCGCTGGCAGAGGTTGAGCTCCCCAAGAGACGCGTAGAAATTGTGAATAAAGGTAGCATAACCAAAACCGTGTCGCTTTCTTTCAATCACTACGGAGTGACGAGGACGTATGTATGTGTATGAATGTTTCAAAAGACCGAGACTAGGGTACACAATCGATACATTGCACAAAAATATTCCAATTCGCAGAACTTAACTATTCGAAAACAAAGCTTTTCTATACAAAACCCTACTTTAACGTATGTTATTCATTGAATTTTAAACAAAGCTCCGATTTCTACATATAATTTGTTTAACAGTTTATAGAAGAAAAGCGTGATTCTCCTTCTCCAGAATTTAGATCACTCTCCGTTTAGCTCGTGTGGAGCCCATATCTTTCTCTTGTAGCGATTGAATCGCGAATTTCGTGGATCTTGGTCAAGAATCATGATTCCATTCAAAACGCCCAAATGGCTCCTATCGTTGTGTGGTAAAAAAAGGAGTGAGGCGCCATCTTGGGCGCTGTTATTTGATCGTGGCTCAAAATGGCGATCATCGTCAATAACCCTTTGTATAACCTTATTTTAGTAAATAAGTAAATTTTTATCGTTTTGAAAGTCATTTGGAGAACTTCTTTTATTATGAACGACCATTTATTGCGCTGCGATTATTTTTTAGATACTTATGTTCAGTAAACCCTTTTTTTTTTGTAGCCTTTTATCACTCCGTATTGATTAGCCGAAAGACGTGAATCTAACTTGATTTTAGAAACGTTAAAATTTTTTAATGGAATTTCGCTAGAGGATTTTCTGTGGTATTTATGCTTGTTAGTATCTGGACTTATTTTGGGAAGACAAAAAGGCAGAAGAAAATGCGCTTTAAAAAATACCCACAGGGGAAGGGGCATCCCGGTAATTATTTCCTTAACTGCATCCCAATTAAAAGATGCTCCTTTCAAAAACAATCCCGATATTGTTAATTAGATTCGTCAGAAGAGCGTTTTTTTTTCTCTCGTTCCTATAATTATTTTTGTTTTCACTCACAGTATCGTTGTTTGTGAATAAAATTAAAAATAAATGTTTGCTTTTAATTAACTATCGATCGCGAGTATTTTGTTTGGGAGAAACTGAAATTCATTGCCTCCAGCGAGTGGGAGGATCCTTTTCTGCTTCAGAGCGTTTTGAAGTGAAATTTCACCTCCACTGAGGAGGAGGGGGGATCCACCGTGCGGGATCGAGGGAAGCAGATGTGAAAAATTGCCCGTGATGGCGTCCCCTAAGATTCTCCATACGAAACCTCTATCAGTTCTTCTTCAACTCGAGGATATAACCCTCGTGTTGCATCTAAATATGACGTTAAGAAATAAATCAAATGTCAATTCCTGATTTAACCCTCAATCAGTAGCGAATGCAACCAACTAAGCCGTTGCAAATTCTCTTCATTTTCATGTATTACAATTATCGATGCTTGTTTTTGAATATTTAACTTGGTCTTATTTCGGAATGTCATGCTTATTTATTTTGCTCTCTTGCTGCAACTGTAAATTACATGAAATACTAAATATTTATATCTAATGTATAAAATTCTCGTGTCACAATGTTCGTTCCCATACTCCTCCGAAACGGCTTGACCGATTCTTATTAAAATTTTTATGCATATTCAGTAAGTCTGAGAATCGGCTACTATCTATTTTTCAAACCTCTAAGTGATAAAAGGTGTCCACCCCAAAAATTTTGCCAACAAAACAACTAATAAAATTAATAATTTTGAGTGTAATTTCCACGATCAGTTAATTAAGTGATTTACATAACCTCTAAAATACTCAACACGTGTCACGAGTTCCCGCAAACAATGGCTATTGAGTTGTAATTATAAATTATTTTTATACGTTTATTATGAAATCAAAAATTATTCTTTCATATTTATAACGAAAATATTGTTGGGAATGGTGAAAAACGAATTCGGTGAAAGTTAGATTTTTATTACAATTGGGAAATTTTTTGTTCGGCGTATCTTTGGTTTTCCGATTCATGAACGGGATCCAGCAGTTCAGTTAGCCGTTCATCTTGAAAACGGTCAGCGTGTATATTTCACGAACGAGACAGCGATTGATCGTGCTATAAATCCACCAAAAACTATACTCACTGAATTTTTTGAATTGTGTAATCGTGCGGATGATTTTGGTGCCTTTGCACGTACTTTACTCTATTCACAAGTATCACTCTATTTCACATGGGCTCAAACAAAACAATGGATACCCCGCAAGCAAGGCTCACCAGTTGATGCATGTCCCAATTTATTCAAATCAAACGCCTTGAGGCGAGTATTTACAGTGAATCCAAGACAGACTGAGTGCTTTTAGCTTCGCCTATTGTTGGTTAATGTTACTGGCCCATTGTCATTTCAAGATATACGTAAAGTGAATGGGCAACAGTATACAACGTATAAAGATGCATGTCTTGCACTCGGCTTGCTGGAAGATGACAATCAGTGGGAATGTATGCTTGCTGAAGTAACATTGAACTGTACAGCAATACAAATTCGTCTACTATTCGCTATAGTGTTGACTACATGTTTTCCAGCCTGAGCAGAGATATTGTGGGATAATCACAAAGATTCAATGACTGATGATATATTGCATCAACATCGTACACGGTGTAACGATCTAGCGATAACATTCAGCGACGATATGTACAATGAAGCATTGATTGCTATTGAGGATCTTTGCATTATCATTGCCAACTTACAACTCAGTCATTTCGGTATGAATTCGCCAAATCGAGGTGCAACTGATTTAATGAACACTGAAATGAAATAGTACAGCTGAAGGTAAATATGCGCGTTCAAATGCTTCAAGATCCATCTGCGAAACATTCTCAAAACAACTCTTAGATATCGGTGATGGAAAAGTCACTATAGATGAAACTGGATACATAAAATTAGCGACTGATTTCTGCACAATCATTGATTCGCAAGATGCTCTCATTGAACAAATATTTCCCGATGTACACACGAATTACATAAATCTCGAGTGGCTTGCAGAAAGAGCAATTTTAGCTGCAAAAAATGTGGACGTTGACATTTTGAATCTAAAGATACAACAGTTATTGCCAGGGGACTTGGTATCATATAAATCTATTGATACAGTTTGCGATGACACTGAAGCTGTAAATTTTCCAACAGAGTTTTTGAACTCACTGGATTTGACAGGCATGCCACCACATAACTTACAATTGAAGGTTGGATCTCCGATTATTTTGCTTCGTAATTTGAACCCGCCACGGCTGTGCAACGGTACGCGATTAGTCATTAAAAAATTAATGAAAAACGTTATCGAAGGCACCATTTTAAATGGCAAATTTCGAGGTGAAAATATATTAATACCACGAATACCTATTATACCCACAGATGTGCCAATTCAATTTACGCGTATTCAATTTCCGATTAGATTGGCATTTGCAATGACTATTAATAAATCCCAAGGCCAAACAATGTCTGTTTGTGGCTTAGATTTGAGCACACCATGTTTTTCACACGGACAATTATAGGTTGCATGCTCTCGAGTGGGTAAACCATCAAGTTTGTTTGCATTAGCTAAAGATGGGCTAACAAAAAATATTGTTCATGCTGTAGCATTAAGAGATTAATATTATGTAATGAATTAATGATATAAATAATTATTACTTTTGATAAACTGAAAAAATTAATGTTTGGTGTTTTGTTATTTTTATATTCCCTTATCATTCATAGCGCTCTATGCCTTTTTCACTCATATTCCACATCCTTATACAATTCCAATAAGTTAGTTATTTTTTTTCTACACTAGAAATTCTCTAGAAATTATTTACATGGCAAAACAACGTTTGCCACGTCAGCTAGTATATTATAAAATCATAGTACGAAGTAATATATAAATTGATTTTTAAAATTAATATGAGTGTATTATTTCGTTTTTTTTTACCTTGTATTTTGAAAGAAATTCCCTGTAATCGATATTTTTAAGACAGGAGACCTTATTTGTCTGGCTGGTGATAACAATCGTGAGTAATATTAATGAAGCTTTTGATCTCTATATTAAGTTCAATTAGGTCTCCAGGTGGTTTGATGTGGAATCGTCCTCGTCCTTCATTTCAAAATAAATCCACCGAAATTGAAAGAATATTAGACGCTTCCGGTGGTCTACTTCTGCTTGATGAAAATGTCCGCTAACCACAACCAATTTTGAACCATGGTCAGATGATGAGGTCTCCCCCTTGCTGAGATTCCACAACCACATCAACCTGAGGAGTTCGAAGTCAAGACTACTCGGCTAGCGTGGCTGTATCGTTTTAAAAGCTTTGATATGCGTGCACATTCTGTAGTTTAGATCTTCCATATATTTCAGGTCATAATTTAATTAAATTTTATTAATAATTAAAATTATTTTAAAATGTATTAAATAATATGTTCAACTTACTAGAGCAATGAAATTGGATTCCGAGATATGAGATTGAAGCCGTTGAAAACAAAACAAATTATTGAAAACAAAAATTATAATATTTTATTAAAATTCAATAAATTTGTTGGGAATGGATTAATTGTTTGGTTGTATTCTGCCTGCCGATGTGAGGTTATTCCCGAATACCTGATTCAGTAATTCTGTTGTCTATATGATATTTCTTGGAATAAAAAAGAAAACAAATCCTTCACCAATGAATCATTTGTAACATTAGTGCAACTATTTTATATTTTGTTAGAAAACGTTCTCGTTTTAAGGCTCCCGTCTACCGGCCTTTTGGATTTTGTGGTCGTAATGTTAATCCTATGGAATTTCAACTTTCCTCCTTAAATCTTTACTACGCTTCGGAATTAAATCCCCCCCCCATTTTTAAAAATATTTTTAAAGACCGGAAAATTCACCATGGCTGTAAACAATGAATTAAAACAGGAGTAAATTATAAAATATTTTTAATTTTAATAATTAATATTTTTAAAAATTGGAGAAAAAATTTAATTCCAGAGAAGCATTCGTTATGTTTTGCTCTTTAAGATGTACTTTATTGTATTCAAATAGGATTTGAGGAGGAAAGTCGAAATTCCATAGGATTAACATTACGTCCACGAAATCAAAATGGCCGGTAGACTGGAGTCTTAAGAGGATGGTGGCTTCTGTCTTTTGTCCATAGCTAGAGACCTTGTGATTTTTCGCCCTTTCCGCAATTGGGAATTAAATTCAAATGGAATCAAACTGAGTTTCAAGTATTCTCTTCAGATCCAGTTGATCCAGTGGTTTTATTTAATTATTTATTTATTTTTTTATATATATATTTTAGTCTTTCAAATATCTTTTGAAACTGTGAGGCATGTGCTAATTTTATTAACGTCACACTAAAAGCAACACGAGGGCTATTGGCGATGGAGCTCGTAATTTTGAACTTTGGTCAAGTGACGAGAAACCGTGAGGGAAATGAATGCATTATTTTTATTTGACTGAGACCTTACCCTTCTTTGTCATAGGATAACAGTGAACTCCCTGCTTCGTTGTCTGAAACAGAAAAGAGCGCCGGACTTTTCTTTCAAGCAAAATACCTCAGCTCTTTGCACACCACTTCGCGTGATGTTGATCTCTGTGTGTTTAGGATTCTCAAAATACATGAAAATTTTTAGGTTTAAAAAGAATATATATATATATATATATAATATAATATAATTTTGCTCCACAAGGAATAAACTTAAATAGAAACAAAGTCGCGTAAAAGTAAAAACCGAATCTAGATGCAATTCCTTCAAGATATTGGTCAGTGGTCAGCGGCATCGACCTACTAGGATTTTCGCAAAGTGAATGGCCCCTATCGATCGATAGCCTTCTCGTGCTTTCATCAAACCGCGCATCCACTCTTATGGGTGCTGCGTCGGTAGTGACAATCTTGAAGAAGTTAAATGTAATTAGTAAATAAATGAGTGATATTTAATCAGAAAACACATGGGGAATGAATGTTCTCTCTCTAAATTTCATTTATTTCTCATTCTTGGGAGTTTTATCTTGATCACAAGTACACTAATAATTTTTTTCGCAAATTATCGGGGGTTTGACTCAGCTTAACCAAATATGGCCCTTATGTATATAAAACCACTTAATTAACTATAAATTAAAATAAATTCTTGAAATTGTATTAATCTTTTTTAAAATATTATTATTTATATGATTAATCCAGTATGTATAAAAGAATTTTTCGCGGTTATTGAAGAGATAGCCAAAATCTTGAGAAAGATGCTAATTTTGTATGTAAATGGAAAAAAAAAATATTTCAGGAAAATGAGAAACATATATGACATAAATCCTAAATGGAATGACCATAAATGGATTGAAGAAAAGATTTTGTTTAAAAAGAGCCCCAAACATGAATAGGACTGGAAAGGCTTGCTTGATGCAACATTTGATGCATTTTGGAAAACTTAGTTCCATTAGTTGATTGCTTGTTTTACTGACGTCGCACTAAGAAAAAACAAGAGGGTTATTGCGAACGCACCTCCTAATATTAATCCTCAGTCAAGTGACAAGTTATACGCTTGATCTGGCACTCCAATTCCAAACGTCCACATTTCACTAATGGATAGAGGCTCGGGAGATTTAATGTGCATCAGCCCCTCCACACAGACTATCCCGCTTTAATGAAATCAGGAGTTGTTGGAAAGGTCGTCGGCCTTGAGTTGGTGACCATTATCTTGGCCTTGCGACACTTAAAGTCTGGGAACCTCTCGGATGCTTATCACTGGATGGGTGGCTTTACATTTAAATTTGGAATATAGTTCCATGAACGTTAGAGGGACAAATTGAACGGACCCATTTTGCCAATGTGCTTATAGTCACATGGTGTATAAGAGAAGGTGCAGTTGAATCTCTCGGGAAAGAAAATTACCAATAGCCTTCTCGTTTTTCTACTAAGGGTGACATCAATAAAACAATCGATTAATTGTTTTACTGACGTGTGAAAAGAAAGTCACATCGTCTTAAAATAATCACTCTCAAAGTGGTCATCCTGCGATTAATTAAATGTTGAATGTTTGTCTGATAATATCATTCTTGTCGGGAGAGGGGAACAGAAGCTGTGGCAACCAATTCGAAATTGAACAACAGCTCTTCTCTGTTAACTATTATTTTATTTAAAGGGAATTCCACTGCTAGAGCAATCTCTGCTGTCCTTGCTTCAATCCATGTACACTACGCGACATTGAAAATGCAACACCAAGAAGTGTCCAGAAAATTATACAAACTTCAGGATAGACGCACATCACCCAATTACGCGAATGATGTGAAATGCGCAGCTCTATAACTCGCGTTGAAGGAGATGCAAAGGAAGGAAACTGCAGAATGTTCAATTTTCGTGCCGTTATTTCTGTTAGAGAAATCATCGTAGAAAATTGGTTCTTGTCTCAGAGGACGCTTGTAATAGCAAAGAATACCAGGGCGTCGTCAACAGTGGCAGTTCCAGCAGACAGACGATTTTACGAGGGACATGGGATTGGACTGAGAAAGGCAGGTTAGTCCATATGAAAAATCTCAGCCGACTCATTCCTGGACGCATCCACAGTGCACCGGCTGTGGCTAAGACGGCTGGAACAAGGAAATGTGGCAAATTTGAGGGGTGCCGTTGCAGCCTGAGTGACGTCAACACACGTGGATCGATACATCTGCCGACAAGCGATGGCGCCCTGGATGTTCCCATATCGATCAGAATCATTTCCTATCGATTAGGTGATAGTGCCTTGCACTCATGGCGGCTGTCAAGAAGACTGCCATTGACCCCACAGCATAGACGCCAATGCCTGCAATGGTGCTGGGCTCGAGCTATGTGGACGACAAGAAGGGCTCAGGGTTGTATTCTCAGATGAGTCACGCTTCTGTTTCTTCAATGATAGTCGCCGCGCATGAGTGTGGCATCGACGTGGAGACAGGACTAATCCTGCAGCAATTGCTGAACGCCCCACCGCTTGACAACGCGGCATCATGATTTGGGGCGTAATTGCGTACGATTCCAGGTTATCTCTAGTTCGTATTCAGAGCACTATGACGGCCTAACGATACGTCGATGATGGGCTGTAGCCGGTGACCAATATCCTTACTCAGCAGGATAACGCCCAACCAGGATAACGCTCACATCAGCCAACAGGCTGTTCAAAATGTGCAAATGCTTCTCTGGCCACCGTTTGGGATGTGATTGGACGCTATTTGAAGACCTTGTTACTGCCGCATTCAGAAAACGAACTGTGACAAATGATTGATAGGAATGGAGAGCCACTCCTCAAGACGCCATCCGTATTCTCATTGACTCTGTACCTAGACGTGTTGATTTGTGTATCGCTATAAACAGTGGTCTTATAACCTACTGAGCCGACGCTGTTTCCCTCTGTACTATACATATTATTTCGAAATAAAGATGATTTACTTTTCGTTTTTGTCTCTGTTTGTTTGTCGAATTTCAATACTTTCTGGTCTCTCCTTGGTGTTGCATTTTCAATGTCGTGTAGTGTATATTTGAACAGCGCGTCTATGGAGATATCATTAGTTCCTTCAAGAACCGGTTGCTCTCAGTAAGCAGGAGGATGAAATTTCTTGTTCACTTGAGTACGGAGATGTGCACGGAAGGCACACCCTCCGAAGGATAAATGCATTTTGGTACATCGTGATGGACCACCCATAGAACTATCGATCAAATTGTTAGAACCTCTTGACTGAATAGACTGTTTCTTTTATTATTGCATCAGACCTCGAGGAAAGCAAAAGTACAATTTTGAACAAAACTGCTGAGTCTATTCAAGTATTTTACTAGACAGGAACTTATTCAAAGGTGTTGCAAGCCAGCCTCATAAAGAACTATGTCTTTGGGACTACTATTAAGGTAGTAAGATAAGCTGCGCTAAACTTGTCTATAAGTAGTGTTAGAGGCTCTGGAAAACTATATACCAAATTGATCTAATAAATGTGATATAAGTAATTCTAAGAGTGACTGTGAGTCAGTTCCCCACTTACGTCCAAATTTTCTGTGAGAATAATAAAAAAAAAGTAAACTCTTAATTTTTCATACGTAAAAATGCATAATTAACGTGCAACCTTACATGATTACGTAATATTAATAAAGAGTTTAATTCCTCGTATATATTTAAGAAACTGTAATTACTTAATTAAAAATGCATCTATTTTTACACGCGACGAAGAAGATTAACATTGAAAAGATTTCTCTCCTAACCTTTTAATTTTTGCAAATTCGACCACTTTTTTTTTCTTACAGATTCTTAAAATGAATTAAACTCTCAATGCACATTTCGTCCCTGTGTTAATATCTGGAAAAATTTGAGAGATTTTGTCTTGGAGAAACAAACATCGTCAAAAGAAAAAAAAGAGAAGCTTAGTTTTTATTAACGTCGCACTATAAGCAACACGAGGTCTATTGGCAATGGACATCGTAATTTTGAACCTCGGTCAAGTGACGAGGACGACACGTGAGCTGATACCCCTCTCCTATCTTCTACACCACGCCAACGGGAGGACTTTGGGCCCAGACAGATTTAATTTGCATCATCCCCGGCTACACGGCGGGTCTTTAGCGGCCAGGGCTCGAACCCGAGACCGAACGAAAACTACCGGCCACGAATCCGAAGCCATGACCTCTAGGCCACCGCGACCACTCAAAAAAGAAAAATAATAATTTGAAAGAAAATGTAAAATTATAACATTCTGTAGGAGAGGTCGTTCAAAGAAGCCGTCATATGTCAAGATATCATTGATAAGTGCTATCAGATGAAAGATTTTCTGAGAATTTACCTGAGAAAAGGTAACGATTTACAGATACAGTGTGAGAACTGTTCTACAAGAGGTCAAAACAAATCAAGTTGCGAGTGTTGTAAACATGTCGTGAGTGAGTGAAAGGAGAGGTTTAATGGCGCAAGAGCGAAATCTCTCCAAACAATATGTATCTGTTATCTGGAGAATGGAAAATAGGGAAATAGTTAGAAATGGATTGACAAGAAGGAGATTCGAAAATAGAGAAGAATATCTAGGGTATCCCGGGGATACGTCATCCATATTAACCAAAGACAGTAAACGCATTGCAAAAGAGAACGATCACTAGAGTATCTCGGGATCATGATACTCGTATTTACCGAAAGAAAGCAAGCCTCTGAGGGGATAATCTTCAGATAAGACATTAAGTCTTAAAGTACATTCTTTGGGTTACAAGATACATTCAGATCTAAATCAAAACAAAATAAGCGTCTGCAACTGACAAGAAAATAAATAAAGATGTGCCATTAAAAAATTTAAATTTTCGGAATAAATTTATTTGCTGATGAAAAATTTTTGGTATTAAGAAGCAGTAAAAAAAATTGGAAATGGAAGAATGAGGAAATTAGCGATAAGTATGTTGTTAAAACATGGGGTGGCTCAATCATGTTCTTGCTGCAGGTGTCGGAAATTTATTCTATTTATCGAATTAATGATGAACAAAATGGGCTTCTTAACTATCTTGGGAAAAATATGTTCCTCCTTGCTTTGAGAGACTGGAAATGTCACGAGATGGGATCTCTCAACATTGTAATGATTCCAAATACACAAAATAATTGTGAGGGAATGAATACTATATCGGGCACCTATTAATTCGTATCATCCCCTCTGCAGTCCCCAGACTTAAACCCCATTGGACATCTATGGGCATATCTTAATACAAAAGTACGCCAAAAAGCCAGTTCGAATAAGGAAGAATTGGGCGGAGGGGAGACATCATGAAAGAATGGTAAAAATTCTCGGACTAACATAAAAAAAAAATGGTGGCATTTATACCTAAAACATTGAATGTGGTGATAAAATCCATAGGAAAACAAATGAATATTAGTTTTTTTTGTCACTTTATTTTTGTTATCAATGTTGTCTCCTTTTTTTTATCGTATCAGATTTGAGGCACTTCTATTTAAGTTGATTTATTTTTTGTTTTATCATGTTAAATTTTACTTGAATAAACTCTTAACTGTGTAAATTTACATTATACATTAATAATGTACTTGATGTAAAACTTTTCATTAATGAAAAAGGGTGATCCGATGCAAAGCTTAAGCATGAGAACAGCGACTGATTTATGAAGACATAAGGTCGATAACTCTACAGTTTCCTCTTAGTTGTAAAGAAACCGACAATAATTTGGAAAGATTAAAAGCGAAGTTCTACACGTCATTTAAAGAAGGAGGAGTGCATCTACTGTCATGTGGTGAGTACCGGAGCATTGAAGAAACTATTTTGATAATACATTTAAAAAACCGCCTTCCCATTTATATTGGAATGTCTAGTAGATATGGTCGCGGCTGTAGTTGTTTAGAGTTACATTGTGTAGCGGGGTTGTTGCTCGTTAAATATGTCGAGGCTCCATGCCTTTCCGTTGGCGTGGAAGTTCCGAAGGGGAGGTGCCAACGCAATTGTCATCCTCATCTCCTGAATGAGGTGTAAAATTACGGGTTCGTCGCCCTTGTGTTGTTTCTGAATGCGCCATTAATTAAGCAGCCAATCCTTCCATCAGTGTCATCTTCTTAAAAGTGTAGTATTTAATACATGGTTGTGCTTTTATGGGGTGTCTGATCTCAATTTGATTACGTCTAAAGCTTGCAGTGAGCCAGATGTCCGCACAAGAATCTAATAGTTCTTTTAATTTAACTCATGAAATTACTCGAAATGTATAAATTTTTTGAAGCAAACAGGATAATTCCATATACAACGTATGCTAATAAAATCCTTTTTATCTCCTGTGATGATGAGTGATAGTTCAATAGTTGTGGAAGAACAATTCAACTCTCTTTTGCTGAGGAGAGATGCATCTAAAGAAACCATTATATATAAAACTAGGAAATCTATTTCATTTCAATCATTAATATGTTATTTTTCTTAGGCTACTTGTTCTTTTACTTATGTTTGGAACTTTCTTTCAAGTTCTCGAACTACGTCGTGATTTTCTACTTGGTCGGATGATACCCCATGCTCCGCCAGCGAGATGAATGAATCCCGACAGATTTAACGGGTACACAACGGATAGGTCTTGAATAGAATCAATACTCGAACGCGTGGTTGAATGGAAACACAAACTCAATACCAAGATCAATTTGACCATTCTTGACGTTATTTACTTCAGGAAATCAACACGTGGGATCGCTAAATGAACACCTTACGAAATGAAGCAGTAAGGCTAAGAACACGAACGTGGCAAAAGAATGTGTTTAACTTTTTGAAAAATATAATAGAAGAAGCTGTGTAATATTTTTTTTTAAAAATTCATCGGTCTATTTTATCAATTTTTCATGCAAATGAATTAGCTCAAAAGATAAAGAGAAAAAAATGAGCCATTCGATGCGACTGACTTTAGAAACCAACCCAACGCAGTGTGGGAAAAGAATTTAAATGACTTTACGAATTAACTAGAATAATGGGAAAGTAGGCGTGAGTGAAATGAATATTTTGTTGAAAGATTCTTTACACAGAGATGTCAATAGGGTGAGTGTTTGAAAATCCCTGGCGTTGAGAGTCATTTTTAAAATGTTTAATGAAAGGGATCTGGTTCTGAGAGTGGAAAATCTGCGTCCTCTGTGTGGATATTAATGACGCCTTCATTCGCTTCCCAGGCATCATTAGTCAGAGGCCGCGGGAAGTGTTCCACTGGAACCGAAAGATTCCTGGGATCAGAAACATTCATTAGCATAAGCCGATCGTCGTGACGTGTCAGATTAAATGCACGCCGTTGGTTACATTTACTTTTACAGCGCACTCCATCCGAAGAGAGTGTCTCATAGCATTTCCTTCTCATTTCTAACTAATGTACAGTTGTCTTGTTCAAGAAATGATTTTCTTTTAGAAAAAAAAAAATTCCTTGTTCTTTAAAGATTCCAAATGAACATTTGTTACAGCGGTTAGAGCTGAAATTATTCTAAGAAATTATGTAAAATATGGAGAGGTACTTTTTTTTTATTACAGAGGGTATTCGAAACAGATAATACAGAGGGTATTATCTGTTTTCTGAGAATTGGGATCTCGAAATATCTTAGTTCAAACATGTAAAATTATTTTCTGTGCAACTTAAAGTGATATACCTGGCGAAAAGCACAATCTTGCTGTCTAAGTTGTAATGTCCAAATGATTTTTTTTTTAAAAAAATGCAATTATTACTTTAGCAAGGTACTCTTTCGAGCTTCTATCTGCCCAATGAAATCTATTAGAGAAGAATCGTCTTCGATAGAATGAGAAGACTGAAGACTGAGTTTCAATCTGTTTCGAACACAGAATTCAGTTAAAGCGAAGTAGTTACAAACTATTTTCATCGAAAGAGTATCTATATATTTGGCTTAGGGGTTGAGGAAAATACCCAACCAAATATTTAAAAACTTTTACATGTTATTGGTTTTATTTCATACATTTAAACTTTTAAAATCTGTCTTTTTTCTTTATTTTACCCTGAGAGGTTAGCTTTTAATTTTGTTCTTTATATTAAAATAGTAATTTATTCACCTTGTGTTTGGTACGATATATCCCAAGAGGATTCAGTGTCATGAATCCAGACAACCAACCAATACCATGTATTGGAAAATGTATGTATTTCTCCGTCCTAAGATAGATCAAAGGAATTCTTTCTTCTGACCACGATCTTTTCGCTTTTGTGCAAAATATAAGCACATTAACTCGATATGCTTGTTCAGTAATGTTATTCTGCATAATAAACATTATGATAAGATTTTTATTTCACTAGGGAAACCGCAAAAAAGATTTTTTTTTATTTTGGCGACAACATTCAACCTCATTTTTTGTTGCGATATTGAATAAAAAAGTTGTGATGGATGAGTAATTAATTTTTTTAAATGGATTTGTTTGCTTAAATATGTACATTTCAGCAACATGAGATTGAGGTACTAAATTAATTCTAATAGTGTACATACAATAAAAACAAAAAGTACCTAGGATATTTTTCACAATTCCGATTTTTTTTATTCTATTTGCACATCTGAGTAAAAAAAGGCATTTTAAAGACATCATGGCGCCAATTATTGTGTCGTCTGTTGCATGAAATGTCACTTATGTTTGTATGTGATGGTTTATGAACATTGCACGCGCAATAAATGTTTTGATTTCATCTGCAATTTACATTTTGTACCCGAATGTCAAGAAATGTTTTATTAGTGATAATCACGTGTGTGTTGTACATTTCACCGAAATTTTCGGAAATTATATTTTTTTAAAAATTATTGAATTTTTTGGAAATTAAATTTGGAAAATGGAATTTTTGAAATCTTCTCAAACGGTTTCTAATTATTAGAGAATATTCCGAGGATTCATCAATGCCTTCAAAAATAACATATAATCAGGTGTTTCAAAATAGTTTTTTGCTAAAACTGTTCCACTTTTATTCCATGTTCTTTTCACTCTTATTTCTTTCAATGTAGAATTTTTTTATTGATCTTCACCTTTTAAGTACGTGTTGATATCTGGTGATGAATATGATTGCTGTTATTATTTTCATTGCTTTGATCCTCGTGTGGTTAAAGTTAATGAAGACAATTTGTTTTAGTTTGAGAGTTTCACGTGCAGAGGCGAGGATTTATATTGTGAGAGGTCATAGAATGTAAATGGAAAAGCCGTTTGGAAAATGTAACTAAGTAATATTTAATTCTACCTCGTAAATAGTATTGTAAATATTTTCAAGTTTCAACTAAATCTTAAAATTAACATTATTCAAAAATCTTGTCATTATTTTAGTGATTTTATTGTGTGTTACCATCTAATAAAGAACCACTGAGTGAGAAAATTTTGAACCCTTTAAAGAAACAACACCTCGTCACCTTCTTTCAAACTTAGGTTATCTGCGAATACCTTTTCCAAGAAATTTCTCTATCCATCTTCCGAAAGACCTAAGAGCTCTACCAACCATCCAATCTATATAGAGTATGCTTTTGCTGAGTCCTTCCAAAAAATTTGTTTTTAGACTTCACCCCCGGTCGATCTTCTTTGCAATTAAAAACACTTAGATTCGGACAATAGATAATAATTTTCGGAGAAAATGAGATGGTAATTAGGTCAAATACTCCATGTTCATTCAAATTATAAAAAATAAATTATTGTAACATTGATTGAGTATTATAAAGCTATTTATACAAGAGAGAACAGGTCAATATTAGTTATCAAATTTTTAAGAAATAAAACACATATTTTTGACTATCACAAAATAATCCTGTAATGTGTATATATTATTATCATTAATATATTTTCTTCCATTTAATATGTATAAGAAGTTGTCAGGAAATTTAATGTTTACGAAAAAAAAATGTAGAAAAATCAGTAACTTTTAATTTAAAATAGGGTTTTGCTGAGAAGTAAGTAAAATTGAAAAGTATGTAATATTTATTGTTTGTAACACGCATGTTGTTCTACGATACTATACATTGAATAGTTATCTCCATAACAGACCTTTTCTGAAGAAGCTCAGAACGTGGTTCGAAAGGTTTTAACTCAAGAACAGAAGCAATACATGGTATACAAAACTGAAACTAAAGAATAATTGAGAAAAAATTACCTGTTTAAAGTAAAGGCTTAATAATGAAGCCAAAAAACTAAGACAATCAATATACAAGATGGAAATATCAGGCAATGCTGGTAAACATAAATTATTTAAGTGTTTTCATTAAATTATTAAGTTAAACATGTTTTCTGGATCCCACTCAGCAAATTATTTAATAACTACCTGGTTTTCACCAAAAACTAAGAAACCAAAAAGACCTATTCTCTTATCTTACTAAATAAAACAAAATGTAAGGGCCAAATACATTATCTAAGATAACGCAGCTTCTAAAAATGTTTATTAAAATAGTTAGAAATTATTAAAGTATTCTAAAATATTTATATATGTTTTTATTTTAACAACACTATTCAATGTGGCTGGCTCAGTTATGTTCTTTATCTCAAATAATATAGTTTTTAAAAATTCTTTGAATGCTCTGGAATTTTTATTTAATACTAGGCAGGTTTTTTAAGGAAGTACCTTTTTTTTAAATATGGTAGCTGCAGCGCTTCTATCGCCATTTCACGCAGACGATTATTGATATCTATTAGTTAATCACAGACGCCACCACGGAAGTATTTGTCTCAGTTTACAATTGTTTGTTCGCTTTTAAAAAGCCTCACACAATTAAAAAATGTCACCGATAGGGAAATGCGTGCTGCAATTGGTTTTCTGCATGCAAAAGGCGTGAAAGCTGCCGAAATTCATCAGAAAATTAACAAAGTGCATGGAGATAACACTATAAGCGGTGGATTGGTAAGAAAATGATTGAAAGCATTTAAAGATGGGAATGAATGCATTCACCATCACCCAAAAAAGCAAAGCTCAGGCAAACAATTTCAGCACGTTAAAACCATGTTCACTTTGTTTTGTGATATACAGGGGCTGTAACATGTGGAATTTTTTCCCTTTTTTTTTTTAATCCTATGCCCATCTCTGACCTTTCAGTCATGAGTCGACGAGCAGCCCAATACAGTGAAGAACTATAAAAGCAGTCAGCTAAAACGTTGACAGTAACACACAAAAATAAAGAGTTAATAACATTGAGGACGGCAGGGCATAAGCTGATGTGTTCTCCAGTCATGATCATGCCATGGTCATAAAGAGGACAAGTAACTATATTCGTGAGGCCAATTCTATATAGGTGGCTCTGTAAATAGTCATGACCCGTAGCAAGTCTAAAGCAGACCACTCTGACTGATCTAGGTAAGAAACAGGAAATCCTTGATGACTTATTCAACAAGGACCCCCATTTTCTCCCAGAGGCCTTTTCTCTGCATATGCTGAGATAGTTAGATTTGAGATTAGAGTAAATCTTTTTATATGTCGCAGAGGAGGATTTGTTTGCATCATTTTAGATCCATCTTTGGCCAACATATATTTTCCACATGTCCCACAATGGTTTGGAATCCACTGCAATACAATGCGGCTCTTAATATTCAGTAGTTCGTCTATTTTTTCCATGCAGTTCCTAGAGATCTCACAACTGGAAATATAGGAAGTTGTTAAGAGAGTAATTGTCGCCTTGGAATCAAAGAAAAAGGCAATATTTTTCATTTTACTCTGCTCTATTTTATCCAAAGCTAAGGAGATGGCGGCTATTTTACCATCCAAGTTGTCAAAGTATTTTCCAACGGCAGAAAACAATGTAAATTCAGTAGTGTAAGCTCCAGCATTTTTAATAGCCCCTTCAGTTGAACCATGAGTGTAGACATGAAGCCAGGAATCAACCGGGAAACGTTCATGAATAGTAGCTAATGCAGTACATTTCAAATCAGAATCGAGAGAGTGTTTCTTGCTAACATCTAAAACAATACCCAAATAACCTTCTGCTAGTTTAAGATTTTTCAGTGATATCTTAATTAAACTGCGTCGTGTAATCCAAAACAAAGAGCGTGGCATCCTCAGAAAAGCTGCATGACGACGATCGTCCTCACGTGGCTCGTCGAACTCGAAATCTCATCGCCTCAAATGGATGGGAATAACATGATCTCCCTTCAGTAGACCTCTGATATGGTGCCCAGTGATTCCCCTTATTTATTTACTTGAAAAAAGAATTAAAGCTCTCAATGCCTTGACGATGATGATGATATCAAAACGGCCATAGGTGACAGATTTCTGTGAGGATGGAATACAGAAGTTGGTTGTACGATTTGATACATGCCTTAATAGTAGAAGTAATTATGTTGAATAGTATATTAATATATTCTTATAAAAATAAAATAGAAGATTTAACTTGGTTTCTTTTTTTTAAATATCAGACCGGTACTTAATTTAAAAACGTGGCAATAAATTAAAACAGAAATATATAGTTTAAAATTAATAAATTAAGGGGAAAATACATGTGTTCTAAATTACAGCGCCATCTATTAACAGGTAAAAGAAAATGAAAATAATTTTGGGTAGAAAAATATTTATAAAACATCTATTTTTCTTGATAAAGTATTAGTTATTTCTTTTGCACAAACAAAATTAATAAGTATTAAACAATTAAATACATCCTCAATTTTCTAGAAGTAAATCTGTTTTTAAAAAATTAAAAGGGTAGCCATGATCTTTCGCTAATGACACATGCACTAGGAGTCATGCTATTCTTATATAATGGTTGGACAGTAAAATATGAATAAAATGGATACCAATATAAATTAATCAAAACCGTGGTTGGAAATAACTGTAAACGATTACCATCTTCTTT
>BMAW01121092.1:1116879-1137971 GCA_019974015.1 Nephila pilipes | reverse complement strand
GTATTTCTCTTTGGAAAAAATTAAGAGAATGTGGAATGACTGAAATGGCTCGTTCGATAAAAAAACAACATGAAAAAACGTAAAAGCTACGATAAGGTCTGTCCTGATAGGATGGTGTAAGGATAGAAAGATCATGATTACAAGTGTTCCAATGGAGAAAAGTCAATTATTTTTAACATGAATAATACCAATGCTTTATTCAAATCTTTTAAAATCTCCTAAAATGGTCTCGGTTTTTGAATAAATATTTGTGGTTCCTAATGAAGCGTTTATTTTCAAAGTGACCAAAGCCTAGTTATTTTAAAATAGAAAAAAATTAAGGGTTTGCTTTTTAATAAATTTAAAAATATTAATAAATAACTAGTAACTTATAATATGGTGGTGTAATGTTTTTATGTGTGTAATTTACCACAACCCAATTACCATAATAAACATTGTTAAACATTATGTATTTTGGAACGCTATAAGTGGCTATTTTCAAAATTAATGGAATAATATTTCTTCTCATTAATAAAGCACAAATGCTTTTGGGGATTAGCTCGCTATAAAAAGAAATACAGACGATTTTATTTCATAAAATTTATGAAATGTTAAACTTTCATTCTTTATTAAAGAAATGTGATGCTCAAATTAATAATAATTTTCAGTTTATAGTTTATTTCTCTGCATTTTGTGTATTCAGGAGGGATTTAAAATAATTATGGAGGCTTTTCTGCATTGGCTGCGAAAGTAAGAAGCTGTGTCATCGTTGCGTAAATTTCCAGGAAACTATGAAATGTGCAATCTGTCGCATAATCCTTTTTGTCGCAAGGTCGATCTTTCTCGCTTGTTTGCATTTATGTATTAAAGTTTAGGCATGTGTTTTAAGGATTATTATGATTTAAAAATCGTAATCTGAGCTGATAGGACAATCACACTTTAATAATAAAATGTAAAACTCTAATCTTTTAAATTTGTACTCCATATCTCTTAAAATGGGACTTTCAAAATACAAATTTTAACATTTGTTTTCTTATTATAAAGTCTTAGTCTTTTTAAAAACATCAATTACAAGTTGCTTCAAAATAAAAATATGTATAACGTAGAAATATAAACATTGAAATAGCCATCTTAGCTCAAGATCAAAGGATCATAAGTCCTCTCTGAGTTCATCAAGTATTTGACTATAACTTTGATGTACAATAAAAAAAAATATATATATAATTAAAAAAAATAATTCTAAAATAAGCATTCCCCCTTTTTTTATATTTCCAATTTCTGGATAGGAAATTCTGTTCTTATAAGTGGACACTTTTGTTTTGATCCTGTCTTTTAAAAATAATTATTCTTTGTTAGGATTTAATTGACCTTACTTTTAAAATTTCAATCCCTCAGAATAAAAACACCGATGGAAAAAAAACAACAACCCCAGAATATAGTTTATATTTAGCGGAGGAATTGTTCACACCCTCTCACACATTCTTTGTTATAGATTTGTCCATGTGGAAAAATAACACAAAAGAAAAAATGCTGTCATGAGAAATTTTAGTCACTAAAAATACTCTTTCTTGCTGAGATAAGAACAGAGTCGCTCAATATTGAGTGGAATCTTCATCTTTTACCCCCATTCTCTCCATTTAACTGTTTTAAAGGAAAAGTTTTGTTCTCTTTGTTTTCTTAAAGCGATTTTAAGTTTATGAATCTTTTCAAGGAAAAGGAATCTTCTAGTTGCTTTCTGTGATTTAAGTCTGACGACTATCTTCCCCTTCAGTGCAGTCTGAAGCCATCGTACCATAAAAGAGATGGAATTAATTCTTGATGCAATACCGCCCAAATGTTGCCATGTTAAATCTGTCCATGCCTTTGTCTTCCGGTTGACGTGGGGAAGAATGGGACACCACCTCGGGTGCCAACATCGACATCTGACTCTTGCTCAAAATGACGAGGCGTGTTGGCTGTGGTTAACGGACCTTTTGAGTCTGGTAGGAACAGACAACCGGAAAACCCTCAATAAACATAAATTCTAGACATTAGAATTCATACTAAACAGCTCATTTGTAACTGCAATTTCTGACAAATACCTAATGCAGTTTTTGACCAATCATGGACCTTTCTCACCATATGTGATTTAAAATTAATAGCATTCCATGTTGTCCTTGTGGTGTTATAGGAGCTTCTGATTGAACTCTTGACAATGAGCGAGGATCCCTTGGATAATAAAAAGCCTTCCTCCTTATTTGGGTGGTATTCCTTCTCTGAGGGTTTTACTAGTTTTCCGAGTAGAGAAAGGCCAGTGATTTCTTTCTATACATTTTAAAGAAGTGAACCACTTTTCTTTGGACCAGCATTCTTGGCCACAGATTTAGTAACAGAGTGACAAAATAAGAATCACTCAATGAGTGATCTGGAAAGAGCCTGTTTCCTTGTAAGGAAGGAAAAGATAAGGTTTACCCAATAAAGGTTTTGAGCTATCAAGTCATCTCATGGAAGAACCAACCCTCGATACTTTATCGAAAATCAAAAACGATTTTTACAGAAAAAAGTTTACATAACTGGAAAACCATAATAAGAATAAATAAAGACAAGAAAGCAAATTGATTGGTTGATGATTGATTATTTAATTTACTTCGCACCTAGAAGCAACACGAGGGCTGTATAAAATGTAAATAACAGTCTGAAAAAATGTTGATGCTATTTTTAAAATTACAGCTGCATCATTATACATTCTAAAATCGTTACCTAGTTTGAATCAGCAATCATTTCAATTTCATTCATTATAGTATTTTACTCACG
This sequence comes from Nephila pilipes, assembly GCA_019974015.1. Taxonomy (NCBI): domain Eukaryota; kingdom Metazoa; phylum Arthropoda; class Arachnida; order Araneae; family Nephilidae; genus Nephila; species Nephila pilipes. The sequence goes on along the minus strand of BMAW01121092.1, from coordinate 1,135,199 downwards.
CATTTATTCCAGTTGGGTGAAATTACTACTCTAACGTTAGAAAATAATTTCTTGAACATTAAATGAATCTCATTGAGGTTTGAAATAATTTTTCATTACTGAAATTCTTTTAATTTTTAATAAGTTTGTTTGGCAAAGTTCTTTCTTTAAATGTTCTTCTAAAATTAGTATTACTTAATTTTTAGATTAAAGATATAATTCTATTTTTGAAGAAACATTCTATTTGAATAAAACTCGGGATCAGAATTGTAAATTGTAAAACTTCTAAGATCATTCTGACAGAACTATTCCAAGTTTCATTGAACGATAAGTAATTTTATTGCATGAGTTAACATCCATGGATAAAAATTTTAAGATATGTTTCCTATAATACGTAACGATCATTTATAATTTTTTTGCTTCAGTTTCGAATTTGATTCTCAAAAATTCGCGCTGCATCGCTTGAGGCAAACAAAGTCTATCCTACGGCTGTTTTTAAAACTCAATGCCATTGTCTGAAATCCGATGAACAATAAATAATCGATGGCAATGATACATTGTTCTGCAATCTGGTGGAAGAACGAGTTAAAAAAAAATAGAAAGAGACAGACGGAGAGAAAGATTTTTATAAGAATCGCAAACTCAACTTTTTTCTCTTCCCTCTCGAATATTAATTATCTCTCAAGAGAGAACAAAAGATCTTTTTCTTCTTAAATTATTGCTCGAAATGTTTCCCAAATTTATCGACCACAATTCGAAGTTAATGAATCGAAAACAGAAAGAAGGGAAATAAATCCGCTCAGGCTAACATCGTTACGCACTGGAAGATCCTCAAACAATGAGAATTTCATTTCGTATTTGAATGATTTTTTCCCCTTTTTTTGAAAATAAACTAATAATATCATTATTTTAAAAAATGTTTTTATCCTCAAGGGATAGCTATACATAAAAATACTGGCTAAGAAAGAAAAAGAATCTAGAAATGCATTTTATTTATTTTACTCTTCCTCGAATAAAAGCGTTTCGCTTTCAAATAAAATCATTATTTTTATTTAAATACAAAGAATAGATGGTTTCGAAGTCAATAAGAACGCTCCTTAAGAATGAAGTTATTGGTATATAAATGTATCAGAAAGGATGTAATTATCTCCAAAAGGAGTTAGTTTCAAAGTTGGGGTCAAAATGACTGCCTTCAAAAAAGTTTTTAAGAACGCGGATGAATTTGATCCCCGAAATGAAATACATTTGCTTCTGTCCAATCTTTTCCAGGACTCAACCTTTGCCTGAACCGAGGAAACTAATAACGAAGTAAAACGCGCATTAATCACGAATTGAATGTAACTTTGGAATTAAAAAGGAGAAACGCATACTATCATTTCATACTAGACGAATATTTGTGACATTTATTTTGTTAATCTTTACATTGAGAAATTTGAGGTCATAGGAGCAGAATGCCATTCAATTCTGAATGCAAAGAAATTCATGTAAAAATGATTTCCAGGTTGTATTGTTTTTTAAAAATTTTATAACACACACACACACACACACATATATATATATATATATATATATACATACATACATACACTCATTGCCATAAGAATTCGCGCACCAAGAGGTAAGAGTAAAATTGTTACAAAAGTTGGAATGAAGGTACGTGTCAGGCAGATATGTAAATGATAAAAAATGTAGCTTGATTGCACTTTGCATAAAGCACCACAGCGCATTGAACTTCGTTCTTCTTGAATTATAAAACAGGTAAGCAGAGCTTATATATGCTTGTATTTAATCTGTTGAAGAGGGACTCTTTTTAACTAGAGATACTATAACACCGCCATGGGAGACAGTATGAGTATCTGTCTAGGTGGTTCTGCGTTTACTGTGAGGAGGTATGTGAACCAGAGACAGATCTGTTGCACGCCATGCACGCATAGTTCCAACTGTCTCTTTGTCCATCATCCATACACAAGCAGCACCTTCTCCACAATCTTCTGTGTCAATCCGTACCAACGCAAGTCGCCTGGCTGAAGGATAGCAGCTATCGCGGCGCCTTTTACGTGTACTGCCATTGACACCTATCCACCGTCGCATCTGTTTAAGAGTTGTGTCGCAATCGAAGGGATTGAACTGAAACCGAATGGAATCAGCTCGCTTTTAGCGACGAATCCAAATTTAATTCGAACAGTGATGACAATCGTGTACGTGTGTGATGTCCCCGTGGTGAACATCTCAATCCTGCCTTCGCTGTACAGCAGCACACCGCTCCCGCAACTGGTGTGATGTTATGGGGTCCAATCACATACGACACACAGTCACATCTAATATTGATCCACTGAACCATGACATCCCAGAAGACTTTCATGGCATTCTTAAGCCACTTGAATTGCCATTCATATCAGGACTTCCAGGAGCCATTTTCCAACAGGAAAATGTTCACCCACACACATCAAGAATTTTACAGGACTGCCTTAGTTACATTTCCACCCTTCTTTGGCTGCTCGATCTCCAGATCGAGCATATCTGGGACCATTTAGGATGGCAAGTCGGACAGCCAACGAGTTTGGTCGAATTAAAGGGGCGTTTGTAGCAATTGTGGAACGAGATGCCGCAGGACATCACACGGGACTTGTATGCCGCAATACCAGTATCACATCATGTCTCCATTCTAGATTGGCCCTACAGGGTACTAAAACCTCCATTCATTTATAATTTTTGCTTCAGCAAATGATCATTTTGCTTTGATTTTGTAATAACTTACATCAGTATTGTACTTACGCATGCAAAATTTTGTTTTGTTCTGAAAAATTTTGATGCGCAACTCTTGGTGCGCTGAGTTGATGCAAATTAAATCTATCGGGTCTCCAAGTCCTCTCTGGCATGTGCGAAAATTCGGATTAGGGGTGTCAGCTTAGATGTTGCTCTCGTCACTCGACTGAGGTTCAAAATGATGAGGTCCGTCGCTAATAACCTTCGAATTTCTTCAAAGTGCGACGTTAATAAACTATGAATAAATTCATCTACTATCAGGGATTATCGCTTACAAGGAATGCAATAAATCACGATGTTCTTTTTAATTTGGTTATCCAAAATTTGCTAGAATTATCAGGGAATAAAAAAAACTACATTTCTAAATTTTGCAACGAAGATGAACGCCACATCTTATTTCGTATTCTCATTCCTTTAGGCAACCCGTTTTCAGAAGAACCTTCATGATTGATCTCTTAGTGAAGTTACATACACGTAGATCACTAACTTTAACGTCACAAGAGATAGAATGGTTGGAGTACTTACGGGATGTCTCGAAAAGTTAAAGGGACACACAAAAACGTTCACGTTGCTGTATCGCTACGTCACACACACACAAATATACACATGGATCAATAAGTTCCGAGACTAACCCAGAGATGGCGCTTGTAGTAAACCAGTAACCAGGTCTTTCTAGAGTACTAACCTTTGCTTGAAACGTGTCAAAATTTTAAGTCGATCGGACCAGAAACAGCTGAGTTATCGAGGTTGGAGTAAAGTCGTTTTGTAGTTTGTTTAAAAAATGGAATAAATCCGAGTTTCGTGTTCTGATAAAACATTGTTTTTTAATGGGTAAAAACACCGTGCAAGCGAAACAATGGATTGAAAAATGTTACCCGGACTCTTGTCCATCAAAAGCAACGATTTGTCGGTGGTTTGCCGAGTTTAAACGTGGTCGTACCGACACAAATGACGCGGAACGCTCGGGTAGACCTGTGGAAGCCGTTACACCGGAAAATGGGAGTGAAGTGACAAAAATTATAATGAAAGATCGTAAAGTGAAGCTCCGTGAGATTGCTGAGATGACACAGATATCATATGGAAGTGTATTTACTATCCTTCATGAAAAATTGAGCATGAAAAAGGTTTTTTCCAAGTGGGTGCCGCGATTGCTTTCGATGGAACAAAAACAGCAACGAGTCGATGATTCAGAAAGCTATTTATCACTATTTACTCGCAACAAAAAAGATTTCTTGCGTCGTTACGTGACCATGGACGAAACATGGATACATCACTATTCTCCAGAGTCGAAGCGGCAGTCATCTGAGTGGCGCACAGCTGGCGAAAGCCGTCCGAAGCGTCCGAAAACGCAGCAGTCAGCTGGCAAAGTCATGGCGTTAGTTTTTTGGGATACGCATGGCGTGATTTTCATTGACCACCTCGAAAAAGGTAAATCGATCAACAGTGATTATTATATTGACTTGCTGGTGCGTTTGAAGGAGGAAATCGCAAAAAAAACCCGACCGCACAGTCTCGGGACTTATTGATCCATTGTTATATATATATATACTGTAATGTTTATTTAAATCGTAAATAAATTTACTACTTCCAGTTCAGATTGCCTGATGGTCGCATCGAAATGTGTTGGCAACACCTGTAAGTGAATATTCATGAACTGACGAGATTAAACTTTCATACCCTGCGACGGAGAGAGAGGAAGGGGGGGGGGAGCAAACGTTTTCTTTCGGCTCCAAAATCGATCGCAGAGAAACCTCCGCAATTCGTTTAGGCATTGAAAATTGGATTTTCCTTCACTTCCATCGAATGTTCTTTTCTTTCTTTCCCCTTAAACTTTTCCTTAAATATTTCCGAACATTTAAGAGGTTGCCGAAGAAATACAATATAGAAGTTTTTTGCGAAAAATGGACGTCGTTTTCTTTTACTGTTACATCGAAAGAAGGATTCTTCTACCATTTTCGCCTTTTATTCGTCTAGAACTTTTGTTCTTATTCCGTGAAATCGTAGAATCAGTGTGAACCCCAGCCACACACGATAATTTCCTATTGGGAAATTCCATCTCAAGAATGAATGAAATCGATTGTGATTCAAAATGAATCGTTTCATAAAAATGCGTTTTCGAAAAAGGAACCATCTTTTAAACGATGAATATAAATTTGAAAAGCTATTTTAATTTGCACAGCTTTTTGGATGTATTGGAAAAGTAAAATCCTGATACAATTAAGTTGGACGTGTATAGAGTTTTATTTTTCCTTTGTGTTTTATGTAAGTGACCTTTTTAAATTCCTTTTCTATTCTTTGCATTTATTGTTTGGAAACCACAAGTGGAATGCACTTCGTGCGTAACGTATTATCACCGATGATAGGCTTGTTTTTTAAGAAGAGAATTTCTTTATCGATCGCATTAGTGGAGTTTATATAATCAGAATACTTTTGTTCTTTTCCATCTCGGGATATTTCAAAAGATAATTGTTTATAGATTTTAAGAAATTTTATATCAAGATTTTTAATGCACCTTACGCTTCCTCCTTTATTCTTTTTTAATTACATTATTTATCAAATAAGTAACAAGAAACAGATTTCTAGATCTCCATAAGATAGGTGGCCTTAACAATGTCAACTCGGATCGGCTGATCTCAATCTCACAGGCTTTCATTGAGTTTGGTCTGACGGTCGTCAAAAACAATTAAAGCGCATGTAAATTGAAATGTCACTAATTCTGCTTACAGTTGAAAATTTGAATTTACTTACTAAAAAAAAATTTGGCTCCCTCTTGAACATAAGAATTTATCAAAGATATACATTTATTTAATCTCAACTTAATAAATTGATATTAAGTTATAATTTAAGATATAAACGTAATTTTGTCTACTCTGGTGATTCTCATGTAAAAGTTACTCAAAAATAGTCACGTTTTCTTTATTTTTACGCTTATTTTTCCGAGCGTAAAATGCGACGACCAGGCTCTAGTGAGGGGGGAATATGTTCAGCTCATCCAGGATTAACATAAAAAAGGATACTTCGAGGCGGTGTACAAAAAAATGAAGCCTTTGCATAACTCTAATGTAATGTGCATATTTTTAACAGCTTACTACATTCATGTCCACAAATTAAGGATTATTCAGTATCACACATGAACCGAACTCTAAATTAAAAAGTTCATCAGTGTAAAATTATGGTACATCTTCAAGAATAATATGCAAATTACAGGAAGCCATCAGGTGACGCCGATAGTACGTCACATTGACGAGAGTGTAAGAGAGGTGTATATAAGGAATGGTAGCAAAGATGTAAAATTATTCTCAATCATTCTGTAAACCGCTCAGTGCCACAACTGAATAGATATAATACAGAAGACGCATGTGGGTGATATTTTACGTAGTAGAATTATCGGACGCCTGGAATGTGGGCGTTCTCAGATGGAAGTATCCGAGGAACTTGGAATCACCCAAAGTGTTATCTCTAGGCTTTGGCAACGATTCTAAAATGATTGAAATGTCAGTAGACGTTATAGTACACAGGTCACCCTCGAGTTACAACGCTGAGTGACGACTTTGTGTTTGACAGTAACTGCATTGAGTAGCAAACGGAGCACATCCTAGGACCTTTCTCGTCATCTATCTTCTGCCACAGGTACGATAGTTTCAATCTAAACCTTGCACAGACGTTTGGGACATATTGGTCTATATGTTCGTAGTCCTGTCAGATGTGTTCCGCTCACGGGAACTCATTGTTGTCAGCGGTTAGCCTGGCGTAGAGAACATGCAATGTGGATATCGTCATAGTGGGCTAGTGTGATGTTTTCCGATGAATCCAGATTTAATTTTCAGTCTGATTCACGTCAGAATTTCATATGGAGAACGCCAGGTATCCGCTACCCCAAAGACAACATCATTAAACGAGACTGTTAAGGGGGTGTAGGATTGTTCGTTTCAGATGGAATTATACTGGGCTCCAGAACAGATCTACATGTTCAAATCTGAACCATGACAGATCAAATTTATCGGGGCATTGCTATGGAAAAACATGTACGTTTGCTTAGGGGTGCCATGGGCGCAGAATTTGCGTTTATCGATGACAACGACCATCGTCACCGTGTAAACAATATAATCGAATTCAATCTGAGTATATCACCCGTATGAAATAGCCAGTATTCTGACCTGACTTGAATCCGATAAAGCATGTGTAGGACTTGCTTGGCCGACGAGTTGCAGCCCGTCAACCTCCTTCTACATGTGTGTTGGAATTTCGGAGAGCATTGTTTGCTGAGTGGAGTAATCTTTCCCAAGATCAGCTCGATAATTTGATACTCATCATGCCTAGGCGTTCTACAGACTGAATTTCGTTATCTGGGAGACATATAAGGTATTAATTATCAGACCAAACATGTAATGGTAAATTTTTGTAAGGAAGATATTTTTTGTAATTGCTTCAGGAAGCAAAAATCGTAGTTTTTATGTATAGTATCATATATATATATTTTTTGTTCTTTATCTTTTGTTTAATAAATAGGCCTTATGAATACATGTCGCGTTTGTTTTTGTTTCTGAACCTTTATTTGCCAGAGCTGGCATTATCCTTAATTTATCGACATGAGAGTATTTGTATCATACATTCGCAAACTTTGTAGCATTTATGGAATTCCTGATTGGACAATGTTTTCTATAAATGAACATCACAGTTCCTAGTATTCATCTGCGCTAAAAAGATTATTTTAGCTGAATTGAAAAGAGACTGTTATTAAATACTGAAATAATTTTGTCGTTTGTTTTTCTGATATACATAGCTAGTTATTGTAACTCTTTCGAATAAAACATTGATGCGGCTACAATTTACTTTCACTCTCTCTGTATATATATATGTATGTAAAACAATAGCCATCCATGGGGCTATTGTTTTAGTAAATGACAAAATGGTCATCCGAGCACTTCGTTTTCAAGAAAATGTTTTCTGAATATTTTTTCTGATCTGAATAAATGAATGAATGGTTAAATCAATCTAATTTCCATTCCATTATCTTATAATCATTTCCTATAAGTCTAATATCTAATGGAATAATTTAATTATTATTTCTTAAAAAAAATTAGCATCTTTGTTGGCGAAATCTGTTCTTTGCAAAACTTTGATTGGAACAATTTATAATTTCATTTTTGTTTTGTTTATTTAGTTTTTGCTTTAATTTTTTCATTAATTTCACATTATGTGTGCACGTAAGAAATCAATTTGCAGTTCAGTATGCAACTCCAAACTGACGCTTCTTCTTTTTCGCAGTATCAGACACGAAACATAATTTTTTTGCGAAGTTTACTCTTCCTTTTTTGAAAATATTCAGAGTAGATATTTGAATTGGAATAAACTGCACCATGCAAGGGCTAGCAGTTCGTGAAGAAATTGGATATATTTAGCAGGAATCAATAAAGATTAAGTATCACTTTATAATTTTAGGAACATGAGTCGGTAATTCTTAATATTTTCTAGCTGTTATAAATTTAGTGTAAGGTAATCTCTCCTTTAGAAAATTAATGAGCAACATTGATTCTCATGTCTGGCGTATGGTAATCAAATATTTTGTGATTGACTCAAACAAATGATACTTCCCGTCTTTGTTTTCGGCCGCATTTTAAAAATGAAAAAGATAAAAATAATACTAATAAGCTGCTCTTAATAGTAAAAACTATATAAATAAAATATATAAAAAGTGATTAATAGTAGCAATAAAACATTACCAGCATTCATTAAATTTACTAAGGATTGCAAAGAATGTCTATTAGGTTATTTGTCCTCATACATAAAATTAATTAATACTTCAATTTTACTTTATAGCCTGTGTAATTGCCAACGAAGTACATCACTCTAAACCAGAAAATTTAGATAAAACTGAATTTGTTGTTGAGATTTTGCTTCTAAAAGTCTTATCTTTATCTTAATTCTTGTATTAATCATCGTTATTTCGATTATGTTTTTGAGGATAGTAGATGAAATTAATATTCATTTAAAATTTAATGAGAAAAATATTTTTCATTTTAAAACGCAATTGAAGAAAAATATTATTCTTTGTTGAATAAAAAATGGAGATAAGAACCATCCACATCATTATGTGGATGGTTCTTATTTCCATTTTGTTCTAAGAAAACATGACATCGCATTTGACTCTTTTAGAATAAGTAATATCGATGCGATTAATTATTAGATTTTGAAACGTTGAGGAAAACTCTTTCGTTCTTGCCAACGACGGACATTATATAATAATTATTTTTAATATATCACTATTAGCTGATTGAAATTACGACAGATATTTTACATGGATTAAATTTCGTTCCCTCTGGACATGTCTAAGATGGCATACGGCATGACATCCATCGTATGGCTAAATTTGAATATTTCTTGATTTTCTGCAAACATTATTCCGTAGTATTCGTATATTGATAGGAATTTTGATGACAATTCAATCTAATCTCACTCCTCTCATCTAATTGAATATTTATGCGGAATTCCTCGTACGTTCCACCAATTCGAAAACCGCATTTCTTCCCCATTACAAAGCATAGCGATGATTCGAAAGATAATACATTCATCCATTATCTTTAGCTTCTTGTTCTGTTTGTTGTTCCTTACCGTCGCTGAAGATCGGAAAATACGAGTATATATTTTTTTTTTCAAAAAAAGATGAAAGTTTTCACACAGTCAATAAACAAATCATTGCAATTACAACGATCCTGAGGTTGAATTTCCGAATCTAAGGAATCATATTAAGGCATCATTCTTATGCATTCATTGTTAGAGCTGTATCAGACATCTTCCCTCCAATACTTACACAACAACGTGGCACACAAACTTCTCTTACTTAGAGAATATGATAAGACTCTTCGTGGCGACGATGTTAAATTGCACAGTTTTGATGCACTTTTCGTCAAAAAGCTATGTGTTCTAGATTAAACTAAAATAAGCTCTTTGTGAATTATTCATTTCAAATTTTTTCATCATTTTTAATAGACATAACTTTTCAATCGATAAAATCTATAAAAAAAAGAAACTTTTAAATTAAAAATTAATAGAAAAGAAATAATTTTGCTTATTTAATGAAAAGCTAAGTTAAGCAAATTTTACGATATACATAAAGTCAGCAGGAGATTATCGATTAAAAATATTAAGAATGGGGTACTTTTATGAGCATAACTACACAACAGATTTTTGTGGTAAAGGTTAACCGAAATTTGAAAATGAAAATTTGGAAAAAACTGCATTTAAAAGATAATGCTTAAGTAATTTAACAACTCATGTGGTATCCAGGTGTGAAGGAATAGTTACTCTGTAGCTCATGCATGTCATAAGAGGTGACTAAAATGGATACCCTGCGTCTGCGTCATAAGAGGAGACTAAAATGGTACGTCTGCGTATAGCCCCTCCGCAGACACCGGGACTGACCCGGGGATTATATCAAGGGATGGTCCTCCAGTTTGGGGAACCTCAGGGTTTATCTTCCTTAGGTAGGAACGAGCTTCATGGACCCGAGAGATCCTTGTGATCTTTCCTTCCCATGGGATATACTGCCTTCGGTAAACATGGGTGACGCACCCCCTAATTACCCTTGTGAACCTTCCCTATTTTCGACACTTCTATTCGTCAATTTTTATTTTTTATTTTTTTAAGCGTTTGGATCACAGCGTTACTTCATTTGGTGCATTATTACCACATCTGGCTCTCTCTCTGGTGCCATTAAAATACTATCACTCACTCACTTTAGTAATTCAGCTCCATATACAATTAAGCGTTTAAATAAGCAATTAACCTCATTAATTAAGCATTAATTCTTATTTTTCACACAAGTCTCCTGAAATTTTGTGTTTTAACACTATGCTGAAATTGTCAGGCGGTATCAATTTCTGATGCCGCACTGAACGAAAGGAAACAAAATAATAATTATAATAATAAACTAAGAAATGACAAAAATCACTTTATACCTTGAAGTTAAGGGGTATCATTTCGCTTAACCAATGAGAAAAGTAAATATCATTGGGTTCGAGACCTTCAGAATCCGAAAAGGTTAAGAGGCTTTTAAATTTCGGGACCAAAAATTAACGCTTTTCATTAAATGGGGAATCGACGTTTTACGACGTATCCACACCTCGGTCACTGGCGGTGATCTTGACATTATGCCTCGTTAATTCTTCCCGGGCCGTTATTAGAAGGGCAGATAAGCGATGGTCCTCTCTCCCGATTGGCAGAAAAAGGTGCGTCCGAGTAGCAGCCCTCGTTAGTTTCCGTGTTAATGATTCTCTTAATCGCCGTCCTCATTAATTAAGCGGTAGATGCCTCCCCGGCAGGGAGAAAAAAGTTTCTTCGACCAGAGAAACGGTTCATTTTATCTCACGGGAAAAGTTTTAATGGGCCGCAACCGCTGGGCATTTTTGAAAACCGCGTTTCGTCGTCCGGCCAAGATGGGTTGCGTGATGAGTTTTCCTTTTTTTAGACGCAGCGCTCAGGCTGCTTCGTTATTCAGGAGGACAGAATTTACTCTCTTCAAGTGCGCCAAACAAAGCCTCCTCGCCAATTTCTTTTTTTTTCTTCACGCAAGATACCCTACTATTACCCTAAAATGTGTGTATGTGGATTGCATCACTCGAACCAAGGCCTTTCTACTCTACTTACCATCTGAACAATATATAAGAAGAAAAAATTATGATGTTCTTTTCTTGGGAGAGATATTTCTGGAGGACTACTTCCTTAAAACCAGCGACTGTTTCTAACGTCGTCGTGAAGCTGGGTCGTCGTTCCGGCTGATCCGAGTAAATTTTGTCTGTGTATTTCCAATGCACATTTCTCAAGGTCTATGTTTGAAAGATATCTAAATAAATGTCTGCGTTGATAATCTATTTTTCTATGCACAGTGTGAATGAAAAGTTTATAAGTGCGCCCTCTGACGTTTCATGTATTATGAACGCTTATACAACTCCCACCCGACTCAAAAGTAACTGATCATATGTCTCATAATACAGTCAGATGATGAACAACTGAAATGACACCTTACTCTTCACTTCTGAGCTCTGTCCACATTCAAGAACATTAGTCTCTCTCTACACAACAGTTTACGAAAGGACTTAACTGACACCATCGATTTCTCTACCAGCTATATCGTTATCAAAATCCATATCTTAAAGAAACCCAAATATGTGTTCGGGCGCTAAATTAGAAGTTCTCGGTGAGAGTAAAGAATTTCTTTCTGTGATAGGGAGTCTAGAAACCAAATTTCTCTGCTTTGCTTGGTTAGTGTCTATCCCTCTCTGATTTTATTGTTGACGTATTGGGGTGTCTCACTTGCCACTACCCATAAGACTCGAAAATCGGACAGAGTCAAAAAATTCTTTTTTAAAAAGTAGTTCTTGATTCTTAAGCTGTTTTCGTTTCCTTTTCTATAATTTTGGAAGCATTGGTCATTTTATCTTCATTTATACAACGTTCTTTTTCTAGACTATTTTCGGATTTCTTGTGGATTAGGCCTTCACAGGTTGAGCAATTTAAATCCTTAAAATATCTGATTTGTCTAGAGAGAGGCAGCTGTTAATGCTGAATTCCCCTTGTATCTCCCGAAGATTTATTCTACGGATACTGTGAAGGGGCGATACCTTCCTCTGCATCAAGACTTGGAGAGACCTCATGGCTCTCATGAATCTTGTACCGTTGCTTCCAGGTTTATCCACAACTTTGCAGAATATTTGAGTTTTATTCCACTTACTCAGGAGGTCTTCTTTGATTTCTCGATTATGTGATCAAAATGTATTCGTGTTACGGATGAGAAATGGAGTATTAGAAATAGGAAACTGAAATGGGGTAACGCACTACAATATTATCTGTTGATCGCTTCCTTATTCTAAGAAGTCCTTTAGAATTGTGCTCTTCGCATCACAAAAAATCACCGCCATCACTTTTCCGGCTGGCTTTACCTTATTTGGAGCAGGTTCTCCGGAAGCAACTCATTGTTTTCGTTATTTCTTGGTTTCCAGTGTAGAATGATAAATCCAATTCTCATCGATGATAACTACTGGACGTAAAATGTTGACAACTCATCGCGGTACCAATTAAAGTTAATGCATTAATTAGGGTTACTCAGTTTAATAGATGGAAGCACACAGTGGTAATATCAAGTTACTATAGCAATGCCACCTGTCTTTACAAAACAGGTACTTATTGAATCACCTCCTTAAAGAAGGTACTTTTGAACCATCAACACAGTGTGCCCTACATTTCTTACACTTGATATGGATTCAACTTTTGACTTCTCACGCTTCCGCTTTTTTCTAATTCTGAGCATTGTTACGAAGGCGTCAAAATTAAACAAAATTATTTTTTTATGAGCTACGAAGTGAAGAGAAGTATAAGATGGACTGGTTCCTCTATTCAAAATCAGAAAGCCAGGTATTTTGTTTCTATTGCCTTCTCTTTCAGTTTGATGGAAAACGAGTGGCTTTAGCAAATAGCTGTAACGATTGAAAGAACTCTTTCGCGCCTGCTTCGTAGTATGAGAAGTCTGACGACCGAAGGGCAAATGTGTTGACTTTTATGGTAAGAAAAAGGACCACCTTAGTCCAGAATGTAGCCTAAAGTCAATATGACAAAGATGTGAAATATTGGTGAGATCTCTTTACTAGAGTGTCTCTATTGTAAATTTTTTGTCTGCAAGAGGCCTTCTATTCAGGGGCGACGACCAAAAACTTAGATCTACATCAAACAAGCTTTTTGTAGGATGCCTTGTATTCATAAGTGAGTTTGATCAGTTTCTTGCCCATCATCTGACTAAATATGGCAACAAAGGTAGAGGGAGTACATCTTATCTTTCGTCTGACATTTGTAGCGAGTTCATAGAAGTAATGGTCAAAAGGGTCTTGTAAGAAATCTTAAAAGAGATCAAACTCGCGCGTTATTTTTCACTCACTATTGACTCTACATTCGACGCTTCATACACCGACCAATTGGTTGTAACACTACGATACGTTTCTGTCAGCAAAACATGCACTAGTGAACACCTTGTACGAGTGTATTAGGTGTCTCTCATAAAGCTCAAGGTTTGGAAGCAGCAGATTTCAACTTGTTTGAAGAACTTGAACTATATTTAAAAACTGTCGGGGTCAAAGTTACGACAATGTTTCAACCATGTTGGGAGTGTACTCAGGTCTTCAGTCGAGAATACGAGAAAAAAATGTCCTTGTTCAGTTTGTACCATGTGTAGTCAATTCCTTAAGCCGAGCTGGTTGTTTTGCTGCGGAAAAAACCTACACTAAGCTACTGAATTATTTTCTTTTCTGCAAGGACTTTACTGTTGTTCTCATAAATGAAATGTGTTAAGAGATCATGTGCAAAGAATCAATGAACAAAAACTGAAAACTGAATACAGATTTCTCATGTTGAAATCGTTGAGTGAAACTAGATGGTCTGCAAGAGTAGATGTTCTCAGAGCTTAAATTGCAAGTCATAACGAAATCAAGAACGCCCTTGAAGATTTAATTGAAGACAATTCTCAGACACCTGACACGCTGAAAGATTCTGCAAAACACTAGAAAGTTTTCAAACTACTTTGTTAACAATGATTTGGGACGAAATTTTACAAAGGGTGGACAAAACCAGTGAGATATTACATAAGGAAAAGCTTGATCTCATTGGCGCTTCTAAGGAGTTACAGATGTTATCTTTGTTTTTATCTGAAAAAGATCCAACTTTGATGATTACGAGAAAAGAGCATTGCAACTAGTTAACGTGCCTGAGCCCAGCTATGAAAAAATCAGAAGAAAGAAATTTTTTCAGATGAGAAAAGATATTCAGATTCTTAAAGAATGACTCCAAGAGAGAAATTTCGAGCTGGAGTTTTCTTACCAATTATTGACAATCTTGTAACATAATTAAACAAAATAAGGGATTACTACGAAGTTCTCAACACAAGATTCTATATATTAAAAAATCTTCATGAAAAGGAATAAGAAGATGTAACACTGGTAAGATGTTAGAAGATGTAACGAAATACTGGGTTCAAAGCTATCCCAAAGACATCGATGAAGAACAGTTTGTGCAAGAGTGTCAACATTTCAAAATGTATATGAAGGTGGAAAAAATAACAAAATGAATCTCTTCCTACATCAAGAAAAACAAGTTGGAAAGTACCTTCCCAAATTTAGAAGTCGCAATGAAAATTTACTTGACTCTTCTAGTGACAAACTTTTGCAGCAGACAGGAGCTTTTCTGCCCTTAAGAGAGTAAAGACTAAAATTAGATCTTCTATGGAAAAGGAAAAGTTTAACAGTATGATGTTGTTATGCACTCAAGATGATATTATAATAGAAATTTATTACAATAATGTCTCTAATGATTTTACAAAGATCAAAGCTCGAAGAAAGAGATTGTAAAGCAATAAGCGATGAAAAAGATAATAATTAACAAGTTGAAAACTAATTAGTTCATACAATAATGTACACTCTATACTATAATTTCAAGCAATTTCATTAATTTACTGTACTAATTTTCAAAGTTTGGGTGGGTGATCCGTGATACCGTAAAGTAAGAAATGAACAAGAGTGGCCAATCATGCCACTAATCTTTCCTTACAACGGCCGGTCCGGGACAATGAGGGTCCATAGGAGGTGGATAATGGAAAGACTCTGCAAAGAACAAAAACAGAGGAAGTGAAAAGAGTAAGACAGTAAAGGGAAAATCTTTTCCGAACCAAAACTGGCAAGATAAGAACTGAATGAGGGGAGTGCTCTAGAAATTGTGGGGGGTGTTACAATTTGAAGTGCCTAGGGTGTCCGGGGAGATTAAAAACGGCCCTATTTGCGGAACACTTGATAACCAAGCCAAAAGAGATTTCCTCTGTTTTTAGTTATTAAGGCATTTTAACTTCTGACGTCGTTATTGAAAAGAGCCGCAGCATTCTTTTTAGAAGATTTTCATTCACTCCTTTACAACATCCGATATTTTAATCAGTAAAGCATACAAAATGTATGTCAGTGATATCCTATTATACAAATCTTCAATATCTTGCGTTCACTCTGTCCAAATTCTGTTTAAATAAACTTCATGTAGACAATTGAAACTTTGTTCATAAAGGTACTTTTTTTTTTTGCTCGAATTCTTTCACAATTATTTTTTATTGTAAAAATAAACGTTGTCATTTATGAAGAGATCGGGGAGATGCGTAGACATCTGAAGAAAATTACGATGCTGTCGCATTGAAGACTGCATGTGTCAGAAGTAGCAAACTGTTGTCCTGATTTGATTGGTTACATAGCTATACGAGTAAGAAATATTTTTGCTGGCAAAGTCTGTGTTTACTTTCAAAACTTCTGCAAGTTTAATAATTTCGCAGCGATATTTCTACTTATAAATGAAAAATGAGGTTGAATTCTCAAAAAACACATTTAGTTATTTGCCGTACGTATACTGTTATTATATAATTTATACTGTTATTATATAATTTATAATGTTATTATATAATTTATATAAATATATTTACACAAATATGAAACAAAGCTAGCAAAAATGAAGCAATTTTCTTCTGGTTTAGCTTAGTTTAGTTTTTTTTAACGTCGCACTAGAAGCAACACGAGGGCTATTGGCGACGTACCTCGTAATTTTGAACCACGGTCAAGTGACGAGGACGACATCTGAGCTGACACCCCCACTCTTAACATCCACGCCAACGGGAGGACTTTGGGCCCCGAACAGATTTAACGTGAATCAGCCCCGGCTACACAGCGGGTCTTTGACGGCCAAGGATCGAATCCGCGACTGAACGAAAACCGCCGGCCGCTAGTCCACGACCTTGACCACTAGGCTACCGCGGCCACAATTTTCTTCTGGACAAACAATGTTCGATATCAGTCAATTTGAAATTGTTAGAAGCTGTTATAGCAGGAGTGGGGTTAACCTTTTACATACCATGAGCCAAATTTTGATAGATGAGGTCATATGCGCCATTTAATTTTAACACTTTTTATACCGCTTTACGTCCATTGTTAAGGTTTGGTAAATAGAGATATAAGGATAGAGTCTGATTCGCGCGCTAAGGGGAAGGAAAGGAAAGGAATAACTTATGCATGGAGTCAAATTAATTATATTACGCCGATATAGTGAAGTGGCCGTGATAGCGCAGTGGTCATGGTCGCGAACTCGCGGTCAGTGTTGTTTTCGTTGAATCATGGGTTGGTATCCATGGTGCCGCTACAGTCCTGTCGTGTAACGGGGCTGACGTAGGTCAAATTAGGTCGAGATCCCAAGTCTTCCCAATGGCATGGTGGGGAATTTTAGAGAGAGAGGTGCCAGCTCAGGTACCATTCTCGACACTTGACCGATGTTCAAAATGACATAGTCCGTCACCAATTGCCCTCGTGTTGGTTCTAAGTGAGACGCTGATTTTCAATCAATCATTCAAATTGATATTATTATTTCACAAAAATATCACACGATATTTACCAAGTAAAAGCTGAAGCATATTCCCCTTTTAGAATTGTTTTAAGGTTTATCTAATAGAATCCAGGAGCATTGGACTCAAAAGGTCAAAGTTCATGAGAAACGGAAATGTGGCTTACCCTTTCTCACGAGTCTAGATGTCTTTAGCGAGGTCCTTGTCCAGATGTAAAGGGGACCACGAACGAACTTGCTAAGTGTGGTCACCGCAATGTGCAGCGACTCTCTTCTACAACAGCGCCAGAAATTAAAATGCTTTACTAACTGCCCGAATA
This sequence comes from Nephila pilipes, assembly GCA_019974015.1. Taxonomy (NCBI): domain Eukaryota; kingdom Metazoa; phylum Arthropoda; class Arachnida; order Araneae; family Nephilidae; genus Nephila; species Nephila pilipes. The sequence continues at coordinate 1,117,731 of BMAW01121092.1, read as the reverse complement.
GGGCGTTCTCTTTAGCCTAGTTAGTTAATTCATGACAAAAAACTCAACTATCTTTCAGATCAGGGTTCGAAATAACGCAACCGCACCAAACCAAACCGACTGTTTTTGTCAAGGAACATAACCCTCTCGGGCTTTAATCCCCTGTGAATTGGCTATTATTTGAGGTGAGACTGAATTTTGGTTTTACACTTGCCCTGAAGTTAAGATTTAGATATTAAGATAATAAAATTACAGTGCAATAGCTTTTTAGACAATATTAAATTAATTTTGAAAAATATGCTGAATATATATTATTAATATTAGAATATCACTAGTTGAAGTACTAGTGTTGTTAAAATTAACCCAAAAGAGAAGATGATTGAAATTCATGAGTTTAGGCTTAGGATATTGCAGCAGTAGTCTATTGGATTCCTGCTTGCTTGTTCAGTCTGGTCGCAGTGAGAGCGCGCTCTGCGATTGGTCGATGGTGAGGTGTGTTAATTCTATATATATAGGTGGGTGCGTAGGGGTGAGAATTTGTGAGGAGTGTGCTTTTGTTACCAGTGTTTTTGTAATATAAGTGAAATTAAAGAATTAAAATTTCTCGTGGTCTCTGTAGTTGTGGGTTGTTTCTGAGTGGGGTACGCAACCGCACCAAGGTCACCAAACAACTCTCTCCCCCTCCACGGGCCACGAGGTTGAAAAAACAGCCCCCGATATTTCGTCCAGCCCCGAAATGCTATGCACCACGATTTGGCCACTCCTGAGTGCTATTGGTACGAGGAATGCTTACACCAACTAAATAATCGACTACATTTAATATTGTTAGCATTCATATTTACAATAAAAAACGTTTTGCATTTATGATGATGC
>BMAW01121092.1:1095936-1116869 GCA_019974015.1 Nephila pilipes | reverse complement strand
TAGCATTCATATTTACAATAAAAAACGTTTTGCATTTATGATGATGCATTATTGTAACGTTGTATCTGCTCCGAAAACCAGTTTCTAAGTAGATAACATATTTACCGATAACTAGATTTCCTGGAAAGTTTTCTGAGCAACATGTGCATGACATTTTGTGGTAAAATTTTCCCAGAATTTCCGGAATTCACCACGATATAGATAAGGAAACAAACCTTGATTATCATACCAGGAAATTTTTGGCAACTTTCATTTATATTTAAATTTTAAAGCAAACATTTTTTAAAGAAGAAAATAAATGAACTACAGTAGGAAGAAAAAGAGGTAGCAAAAAGATATATACTCTCTGAAAAGCTCAAAATTTTAAAAGTTTAATAATAATAGAAAGCTACTATCGTTTCCTTTTAACTTATGGCATGTGTTGAGATAAAATCCTTTTTATTTCGGTAACACAATCGTGAGCCTAGATAAGTCCACAAGTTTTAATTCATAGAAGAGAGCGCTGCCATTTAATTGTTATTCAGAATCTTTCCCAGAATGCGCTCGCGGGAGGATCGACTCTGCATTGTTCTCTTCGGAAGGAGAGGAATAAGAATGAATATTTGATTTGGTTCCGGTTGCATTTCGATGTCGCGCTCGAATGAAAAAATGCGATCGTTGTTCCGCTTCGTTTTTTCTCCTCCTTAGGAAACAGAATGGTTAATGGAATTTCCTCGTTTTTCCTAAATAACAACCATTAATTATGCAGGATACAAAAACTCATTTCACGAGCTCACGTCACTTTAAAAAATGATTTTCGAAATGAAAAGACTGAAAGTTAATTGAAGAATGGAAATTATATTTTTATCTTTGATCGATGCACTTAGATAACAGAAAGGGAAAGAGGCGACGGTGTCACGTTTCGCAATGGTGGAAAACAAAATTGGTTTAGGGAGTTTTAATGGTAATTGGGAAAAAGTCGGTGCATCTTTTATTGGATTCTTGTAGGAATAAAATAGAAAGAAATGTATGATTTCTTTATACACATATATTTCAAAAAAGATGAAGAATTGGAAATATTGTGATACCTGTCCTGGAGTTTTTGTGGATTGTGTTTCATGAAAAAGGGTTCAACGCAGTAAAAATTGCCACCAAAATGTCATAGGACACTCTTTATATGGTTATTCTAATCCTAACTAGTATTCCGTTAAAAATAGTTTTATTATAAAAGAATGTTGTTAATTTATCTTAAATTTTGCATTAATTTATTTCAAATGTTTTTTTTGAAATAATTATATTTCAACTTGATGTGTGTGTAATTGGAATGGTCTAACTTTTTAACATAGTCTAACTTTCCCGTATGTTGAAAGGAGTTTGAAAAAAAAGACTGCCAAGGAAAAAAAAAGGGGGGGACCTCCTTAGACTGAGTATCAATGTCATTTGCATTATATGTTTCAAAATGTAGTTTACTTTTGTAAATGTGTATCATCTTTCTTAATCAATATTGCATTTCTGACTCATTCAACACATTGCGATAATTGAAACTCTGCGTTGTCCGGAGACACTTATTTATCACTTGACTTTTCGCACTACGCCAACGACGAGTGCTTATCTTATACGGAAAATAACTATTGATAAGAGAGTAAATGATTGAATCAAAATCGCAATTTCAGCTCAACTTACTTGTTTGATGTGATTTCACATTTAAAATAGGACTGTTTGTCCTGGGTCTCCTATTTCTCAACCGTTTGCTCTCTCTGTTTTCATATGTACCAGTATATCATATTAGTACACCTGTCACCACTAATATGACCATATTTACCAATATTTATAGCATGGTCCATTGGTAAACATGGTTGATGGAAAAAGGATTGAATGGCATGTAATTTGCAAATGCTATTGAATTGTGGGTAGAGGAAGCTCTATATGAAAATGAAATTGTAAAATAGTCTTTAAGATGAGGTCAGGTCAGTCGTGTACTACCAAAGCAACTGATGACCAGCATTTGATTCTAATAGCTCGTAGACTCAGAGCACATAATTACCATTACCTGTTGGTAATAGAACAAAGGTTTCTAGCCAAACAATCCGAAATAGACTTCTTCAAGCCGTATACACGTGGGTCAATAGCATGTCGACCGCAACACACCGTGCAGCTCCAATCAAGAGACATCAGAGTAAATAAAACTGATTCTATACGGAGCGACGTGTTCTGGTTATGCACGATAATGTGATATTTAAATACACGATACTTAAATGCACGATAATGTTAGGTATCGTACAGCTCAACTTGTGTAGAACGTGCATGAATCGCTATCTGTACACAGTACTCTTCTGATATACATCTGTTAGAGCTTAGTGGTACACACTCGGGTGATGTATTGTAACGAAACTTGACTTCGTGGATGTTATACGAAAATGGGAACACAGAGTTCTTTCAAGGCTTCGTCACATCCATGGGAAACATATGTGCCTCAATCTTAGTTGTTATAGGAGACCACACATCATATTAAACATAAAAAATAAGGATATCTTATTTTCAATTATAATAATACTAAAGGAGTGATGAAAAAGGTTATAAGTAAATGTGAAGATAATAAAGAATTTAAAAGTGAAAAATGCCAGCATGTTATAAAGGTAATTTTAAAATAGTTAAAGCTGAAATATTAACAGAAAAGCAAATAAAGATACAGTATGTTGGTCCATCCATTCTAACATTAATAATTATATTAAAAATATTAATATAGATCTTTATAGCTAGATTGATTATTAAGCATGGATTACTAATAGAAGTTTCAGAGAATGTAAGTACTGTTTTAACTAAAATATTAATCAAATGAATTTTAGACTAAATAGAGCACTTATTATGAAGAAAAAAAAATCGATTAAAAAAAATCCAAAATGATTTTGCAATTGGATATGTAGATAAAGTCCTTAGCAATTATGCTATTATTTGCAAACACTTTGACTTAAAAATTGCATATAAACATTTTAAAAATAAGGAATATTTTACTGAAATTAGTAATAAGGATAATGAAATAAATAACAGAATTACTGCTCTTTATTATAAAATAGGTTATCAAATTAACAATAAATTTTTTTTATTATTTTTTAACTGCAAATTCCATAAGATACCTATAAAATTTTGCTCTTACGTCTTTTTTTTACATCATCCAAACATTCCATCTCATCTCTCGTCGGTTGTTATCTAACGTTCTGAAAAAAATAATGTGGTGTTGCTAATTAAATTTTTTTATTCGTCTTATTCAGTTTTAAATGTTTAATTAATAAACTCATAAATGAATGTGTAAACATTATTCCAATCCAAATGAATTTTAATTACATTATTTCCATTATTCTAAATTTTGCTTTTTTTTTTTTTTTTATCATTTTACTTCCTTTTAAATTGTTTGGTTTTATATAGTTTATAATGATTTTTGAGTTTTGGTTTTAAATTTTAGGTAACTTAATTATTTAAATAAATTTTTTACCTGAATTATTAATATGAACTTGTTTTTTAATGATTTCCTTAAATATTTAGTTTTTTTTCTAGTAATAGTATTTAATTAGTATGGATATTCTTTTATATATATATATATATATATATATATGTGTGTGTGTGTGTGTGTTTGTGTGTGTGTGTAAATGAAACATATAAAGATACAGATTAAAATTCACTACTTTACTTCTACTTACAACTTTATTCACTTATTCACTACTTAAAATTCTTCTTAAAAATTTACTAATTACAAAAAAAAAATTAAATGCTAATGAATTTTAAAAAAAACCGAAAAAGTTAAAAATAATAATTAAATATAAATTTCAAATATTATCAAAAGTAAAAAATTCTATTGAATGTCAACAATTAAATGAAAATAAGTCAAAAATTTATTTAAATACATCAAACAAAATATTAATTCTGTATACAGACAAAAACCATAAATTAAAAATTACAAGTTTTAAAATTCAAACAACATTTAAATCACAGTAAGGAAAGAAAAAAGAAACAAGTAAAAAAGTATGCAGATAGTGTGATCAATACTGTTCCACACTTTGGAAAGGAAAACTGTATTTTTGTACGTGTGTTTGTATAACTGTATTTTGTAGAATTACGGATCCAACTATCACATTTCAACGAGATACATTATAAGAAGATGGTTAAAAACCAAAAATTAAGCAGAAATACAGATACAAAACAACAATTCAACCAAAGAAAAAAAAAAGAAAGTAAACAAAGGAAGCAGATTCAGTTATACATATAAATATAGTCACGTTATTATAAAAAAAAATCTAAATATATATATGTACCTATTTCAATAATTTCAACTTAAAAAGAGTTATAAAATTATACCACAAAAATCTAGCAAGTTCAAGCAGGTTGGTATTCCTATAACATCCCTTTAACACAGCGTCACAATACTTTCATCAAGAACATCATAACGGCCAAAACTATAATATTGATTGATTCAAAGATTTCAGGAATCAAAAATATTTACTTAAAATTTACTTACCATGCAAAATAAAAAATTAATATTTAAAAACAAACATTAATTAAAAATAAAGATTATTAAGAATAATGAAAGAAATATAGTAAAAATGTATCGTCATTTAGCCTTGATGCTACTAAAGACCTACTTTGTAGGTGGGGTTGATGCACTTCAAAAATGTCGAGTCTAAATATCTTCCCGTTGGCGTGGTTTGGAACTTCGGAGAGGGAGGTGTCAGATCAGGTGTCGTCCTCGTCACTTGATAGAGGCTCAAAATTTTGAGGTCCATTGCCAATACCCTTCTTGTTGATTTCAGTGCCACGTTAATAAAATCAATTAATCAATCTTACTGTTCCAGCCTTCAACAACTTCTCGATCAAATACTTTTTCCAATATTAACTGAAGAATTGTGGTTTGTTGCGAAAAAACTATGCCACATTTGTTCGCAAGTCAAACCTTGTACAGTTAACATTATTTTGTTTATTTATCATTAATATTACTTATCATTTAAATTATTCATTCACCTTTTCTTTTAAATAGCTCTCCAGAGGTATAATCTAAACCAGGCATTCTCATTCCTTTTTATACAACATATTTTAAAACTTAAAATTATCATTAACAAAACACTTCAAAAACATATTTCTCATTGATAAATATTAATTTAAAAAATAATATAGTATTTATCATTTCTCAATTAAGTATTATAATAAAATAACATGTTTCATTTGTTTCAAAAGTATATCAAATGAAAAATATTTCTCATAATATCTATTTTTTATCTCCCATTCACATCAAAATAAAACATTATCATAATCCTTTTCCAAATAAAGCACAGATATTAAAATTTAAGTCAATTTCATTTATACCACACTATAAAAATTTTTATTTGTTCATTTTATTTACTTTATATAACAACAGTGAGATTTTTTTTATTCACTCAAAAAATGTTATATTAAAATTATTCCGAAATATTATTAATGTATGCACATTTTATATTTTACCTCACACATCAAAACGAAATGTTGCTGTAATCAAATTTCAATTATTGGACAAATTTTCAAAATCAATTTAGAACTAAATTCAAAAATATTCCACTTATATATCATATAATATCACATTCTTTGTAACCAAGACATTTTTTTAAGAAAACCCACACACTTTTAATATAGAAGGATTTCAAATTATACACAATATACAATTTTCATTTTATACACAACACGTGAAGTAAAATTTTTCAGAAACCCTTATAATAATTTAATTAAATTCGAATAGAAACGTATGCTTACATTTTCAGGTCATAAAAATTAACTTGATCTTTTGATGAACTAAATTTTATTCTTTTTTCTAGATAAATTTTCCATCATTTTTTTTATGAAATCTTGTTAGCTAAGCTATTCACAGACTTTAAGTTAAGAATTATACGCTCATTACCATAAAAATTTGAGCCGCAAGAAAGAGTTGTCAGAATAAAGCGAAATTTTACTTACGTAAATACAACATTGATGTAAGTAGGATGATATAAGAAAAATTAAAAATGAATAGAGTGATCCCAGATGTGCTCGATCGGTAACAAATCTGGGGATCAAGCAGGACAGCGAAGGGTAGAAATGTAACTGAGGCAGTCCTGTGAAATCCTTCATGTGTGGGGGCGAGCATTGTCCTGTTGTTCCTGGGAGCCCTGCCATTAATGGCAACACATGTGGCTGAAGAATGTTATAAACGTACCTCTAGGCTGTTATGGTGTCCTGGATCAATATTAGAAAGACCATCTTATGTATATTAGGAAATATACTGTATGCGATGGCACCCCATACCATCACACCAGTTGTGGCAGCGGCGTGCTGCTGTACAGCCAAGGCAGGGTTGAGACGTTCACCACGGCCATCTGTCAAACATCGGGCATCCACACATACGGGGCATTTCCCCACTGCCGAAATTGTATCTAGATTTGTCGCTAAAGGCGACCTGATTCCATTTGGTTGATGTCCAATCCTTTCGAGTGCGACACCACTCTAAGAGGAGGCGACCATGAGTGGGTGCCAATGGCAATACATGTTTGGCACCACGATAGCAAGTGTCCTTCATCCAGGCTCCTTGCGATGGTATGGACTAACGCAGAGACCCGTAGTGAAGGTGCTGACTGTGAATAGATGGTAGACAATGAGACAATTGGCGCTATGCGTGCGTGTTGTATGATGTGACGGTCTTCTCGATTATTGGTCTGTCAAGTGCGACCTGAGCCTGGTCGAGATGAAACAAACCTCTCTCTTGTCCACTGGTCCCAAAACTTTCTCACAGTTAAGTCAGAACGGCTTAGGTGGCGAACTACTCTCCGAGCTGACTACCCTGTTTCTGTCATCCCTATGATTATTCCCCTCTGACAGCTGCTCATAATGCCTCCGATGGCAATTTAATGGCATCTTTTGTTAAAAAGCGTATCACTGGAACAAATTAAATACATGCAATCAAGCTTTGCTTGCCTGTTTTATAATCCAGGGAGAACGAAGTTCAATGCCCTCTGGTGGCAATACGCAATGAGCAATCACGCTGCATTTCTGATCCTTTACATATCTGCCTGTCGAAACAATCCCACACGTACATCTTGTTCAAATTTTTATGACAATGAGTGTATTTTGAACATTAACGACAGTTTTGTAGGTTGCTTCTGCTGAAGAGAGGCAGAGAGTATGAGGCTTTCTCTCTAGTTTATTCCGAAATATTAACTTCATAGATGCAGTCGGGTATAGCCTTCTCCCTCGCGTTATTATAAATATTTCCCTCTACAGGTAGCAATCATATCAGCTTGTGTAAAACTTCTCGTTCTATGTAATAGTTATTGTTCTTGTAAATAGGCTTCCGCTTGTTGTACTCAATAAAGAAATTTTGAATATGTTGAAATTATACCTTTATTATTTTAATACAAGAAAGAGACTATAACAGAAAAAGGATTTCATCGTGAAATAATTTGAGATAAAAACCAACGTTTTTATATGGTGGCAAAGTTTATTAAAAAAATTATTGAAATATTAGTTAAAACTTGTCGCGAGTAAGAACGATTCCCAAAGTTTCAGAGCTGTAGCTTGATGGAAAGTTGGTTAAATTAACGATGGAAAACTTGAGGACACACTGTCAGACAAACACCAAGTGAAACACATTAAAACGTTTTAAAAAATTATTGAAATATTAGATAAAACTTGTCGCAAACGTCTAAATATTGCATTTTTAGGCGAGTAAGAACGTTTCCCAAGGTTTCAGAGCTCTGGCTTGATAGGAAGTTGGTTAATTTAACGATCGAAAATTTGAGGACACACACACATCAAGTGAAATACATAAAAACGTTGCAAAATAACAGACACCAGAAGTGTCGTTCAGCCTTCATGGCTATAGCGGAAGAGAAAGGGAATTTGCTTTTTGATTGGAATTAATTTGAAAAGATTTCTTCAAATCACGTGGTATTGGATAGAGGGATCTCAGATGCAAACCGAAAGTCTAGTAGGAATCATCCTTACAGAAGGGAAATAGGATTAAACCAGATCTGAGCATGTTTATAGCATATGATTGAATAAATTAAAAGCTATATTGGAATGGTATCAGGAAATAAAAATGAAATCTTTACTGTGATAGTAAGAGAATACAAAAAATTAGGAAATTAAATTATATGTATATAGATAAAAAAAACCCATACATACATATTATATATATATATATATATATATATATATATAGCATTTATTACAAAAAAGAAGAAAAAAGAATGAAAATTGGGGGGGGAGGTAATTAGATTGAGAAAAAGTAAAAATAAGTAAATAAATGAAAAATTTGAAGAAAAAAATTTAACTTTTAAAACTAACAACACATATTACGAGATGGTATTAACAATGAAAATATAAATAATAACGGCTAGACTAAACTGCAGAACTACGTGTAACACAACTGTTAAACACAAATGCTGATGGTTGATTGGTTTGGTGTTATTAACGTCGCTCTAGAAGCAACACGAGGGCTATTGGTGACGGATCTCGTAGTTTTCAACCTCGGTCAATTGAGGAGGACTACACCTCAGCTGGTAATATTAATGAAGAACTCTTAAGTCCTTGAGATTCCTTGCCCCTGTATGCCTCTGTACAGTTCGATTTTAGGAGAAACTGTTTCTATTGTTCGTCACATATATGTAACATTTTTTTTCAAATAAATGGTGACAACTATTTGTTCTTAATTGGTCTTTGTGTATGGACTCTTTAGTGACATTCTTCAAAATCGAACATGGGCTAGCACGAAATATGTGTGAATGTTAATTAGTGTAAATTTGGACTGTCTTTGATTTTAAGCTGAGTTAAAAATAAAGAGATAACGTGGATCCATCACTATTCCCCACTCCGTAAGAATGTACTCCTGGTGGTGTCTTCCAGTAGTATAATATGGCGAATCAATACAAATTGCAAGACTCAAGAATTATTTATATTATCCTTTACTTTTCTCTCGATATGAATGGATCAAATTTTTTTAAAAAATTTACAAGTAAAAATTTTAACAGCATTCTGCAAAAATAATTTTTTCTGTAGGTGGTTTAATGTTTATCTCACATAAAACTCTTGTGAGAATTTTAGCTAATATCAAGTCGCATATTTATTCCCTGATCCGAAAGGGAAAGAAACCAGACGCTAAGAAGGTAGTGTGATTTTCAGTTCCTTTCGAATAGTTTTGGTACATAATGAATGTGACATAAAATGTGTCTAAGGGAAATTTAATTTCATGGCTAAAAGTAAAAAAAAAAAAAAATGCTGCTTTAAGCTGGAAGAGTTTGTGCGATGGGGTATGAACCGACGCGTTTAATAAAGGAGGCGCATTATCTTGCGTCCGTAAAATTAATTCTCGGCTTAAACTATAAGGGGGAGGGGAAACAGGGCCGGAATGTCAATAGAGTGCGCTTAATGAAATTTCCTCTGTCCCGTTTCAGTGAATAAAAAAAAAAGGAGGCGGCGAGGATTAGATTAAAAGAGTTGCGCCGGGGCTGAAAGAAACGCAAATAAATAGCAATCGCTTCGTCAACGCCAAAATGAGTGAATGTCCGCTGTAGTGAGACATCCCTTCGGATGGTTCTCTCTTTGTATCCCCTCCAAGAGGGCCGAGGAGCGTTTTTCGAATGTTTCAGAAAAACGGAGCTATGATGAGAAATTGGTTACTCTTAAAAGGCTCTGATGATTTTGGGAGAAATCTGGAATTGAAGCAAGTTTCGGGAATGACATCAGTAACATTTTCGAAAATGATTTGTCAAACCAGCCGTGTAGACATTTTTTTTTGTTTTTGTTTTTTGAAATTGCATTTGGAGGGATCTATTAATAAAGACTTTTACACATTTCATATAAATTCGAATCGTTATGGTGATAACTACAGCAGAGAATTTTCTTATACACGATGGAACTCCGAATTGCGACTACAAAATTATGGAGTACTAAGATGAGTCGAGCGACGTTCTGTCTGTTTCGGATGATATGAGGGTTTGTAAGAGCCCATAACTCCTTTGGAATTATATCCCCAGAAAGAGCAGCATTGTAACAGAACGGCTTCTAAATCTACACTCTCTGGAATTAATGTATTATAGAGCTTATTTAGACTAAGAAATATTATTATTTAAATGTAGTTCAGCAAAATTTAAAAGTTAACATTAAATAAAATTATAATTTCAACTTTGAAACTTTTTTATTTTAGGACTGCTCATTTGAAAAAAAGTGTTAACAAAATAAATGGGAGGAGATTGACTTTCCTGTCAGGGAACGGCAGCGTTCAAGAGATATTTTCTTCCCTGCTCGACAGTGAACTGGGAGCGAGGAATTTGATTGGCGACATGAATGTTCCTTGACAGGTGGAAGAAGGGGATGCATTTTTACTTTTCTTGTTTGAGAGAGATAGAAGAATGATGTTTCGAATGAAAAATAGAAAAACGGTTCAGATGACATGTAAAAAATTTTCAGAACAGATTCTATGCCTGTATTTTTAAAGGTCTTGTATTACTGAAAATAAATTAATTCCTTAAAAAATATTTATATTATAAATCGTGCTTGTTCTTTCTTTGTGCAAAAACAATATAATTGTTTGTAGAATTCCTTTCTGACGTTCTTCAGCATACTCGATTTAAAATCCCCCGCTAAATTGAAAACTGTAATGAGAAAGCAAGGTATAAATAATGAAAATAACAAAAACGATGAGACATTCCTGCGGAAAGTTAGATCAGCTTTTCAAAACAAAACTATAAAAATTTAAATCATCAATAAGGAAGCTGAGAATTTTGAATTATTGTACAAAATCTATTCGTGTTTTTATTCTCCAACCTGTGGAGTTTGAACGCTTTTATTTTAATGACAGAGAAATTTTTCAACCTCTTAAAAAATATCCATTTAAAAATAGATCGACACTCACACCAAAACATTTTCTTTTATAAATTAAAACACTATTTTATCTATAAAGGAGTAGTAAAAGTTTATATATATATATATATATATATATATATATATATATATATATATATGTATGGTTTGCGTGATGATTAGGTAACCAGGCAGTAATTAAGATTTAAAACATGAAGAGACTAAACGTTAACAATTAAAAATACAATTAACGGGAAGTGAACCCTGCTGCTCTTTACAGAAGAAAAAGACCACACAACAACGTTAGTTGCTGGCGAATTCCGACCACTACTCTGCTGCGGAAGAGACAGTCCAGCAACATCAGTGTTCTCTCTAGTGAGAGGAAAACTCCTCGCTGCTGATTGGGCGTTCACTTATGAAGCGTCCTGTATTGACGAGAGTGGCAATTCCACACACTGAACAATTCCTCTCGCTACTTTATTATTGATTTGAATGAATGCTTATTTGCGTCGCATTTAGAAGCAACACGAGGGCTTCTGGCGATTGACTTCAAAATTTTGAACCTCAATCAAGTGATAAGGGTGACACTTGACTGGAACTTCACTCTCCAAACTTCCACACCACACCATTAGGAGGACTTGGGACCTTGACTGATTTAATGTGCATAAACTCCACTAAGGGGAATCAGGACTCGAACCTTCGACTCGACGGAACCAACACCGACCTCGAGTTTTCGACTTTATGGTCGAAATATTCGACCTCATGGTTGGGGGACCGCTGTAGCCAATCGGCCCTCAATAGGGCTTATTAAATATTTTAGGAAACAACTATAGCCATAACTGAAACATTGAAACTTATATGCCTTTGGTTTCTGTTCACGAACTTTTTCATAAATCTTCTAAAAAAGAAGTTTGTCTTCCTCAACGGACATACAATACCCTTCATGAACTTTCCATATCTAAAGATGATACTTTTCAATGGATCCCAACTCTCTTTGTCTATGATAACCATAAAATTGAAATTTTTACGAAAGAACTCCTATTCAAATGCGAAGATCTCCCAAAGATCATTGTGAAAAATATGTTACCTGATTACATACAAAGTTAAAGAACTGCATACTAATAGCAACAGATGGCTCTAAATCTACCAACCAAACCTCAACAAGAATCTTAAAAAATGCACGCCAAAATTTCCTTTTCTCAGAGGATATAATTCTATCTGTATCATCGCAGCCATAGACATATTAAGTACTTTTAAGAACTGAGTTATTGAAAGAGAAAATTATGTGATTCTCACAGAGATAGCCTTGTAATTCTGAAAAGTCTCCAAATTATTAACAGAATGTCAAACACCATTATTTTAAATTTAAGTAATGCACTACAAAAAAATTCCTCAAATAGTTAAATTAATAACTTTAATTGGATTCCTGCACGCAAAGGAATTGATATTGACGAAAAAGTCAATAATCTTGCAAAAACGCTCCCAGATACTTAGAACGTTATTCTTTGGGTATCAGCAGATCTCCAATCATATTTAAAAAAGAAAATGAAGAAAAATGAACAAAAGGCATCAGATATAAGAATTTTAATTACATAAAATTCTTAAAAATGGACCTTGGTAGCTGTCATACCAAGGTCCATTCAGAATCCTTTCTAGAAAACCAAAGTATGTCACTATCAACATCAACAGACTTGAGACTACAGTGTCTTTGTACAAACTAAAACCTGTCTACATGTTTCCTGTTCCCAATTTTCCTTTACATTGAAAAATACTATTGCGGCTCTGGTACTTTTGAAGTATTCCAAACCCGTCATTACTATGTGCGGTGGACGTGTTCGTTTGGTTGCGCCTTATAAGTGTCCCGATTCCATCCTCTTGACTAGAAGGTTGACTCCTGTGCGAACATCTATTACTATAACTAGATTTGATCTAATACGTCATCGACTGCGAATTATGTTTTGCGCGCAGAATCAAATTCCATTCAAACGGAGGAAGAGAGATGTCGTACCTAATGAAAAGTATATTTTTCGTTTCGCAAGCTGCAAATGTTACATTTAACATCACAATTATATTTTGTCAAATTTAATTGAGCTGTTGTTTTTGAACATTAGAAATTATGCTTTTATTATAGCTATGAAGATGGTAAAAATTTTCTAAAACGATATATTCCTCTTACTTTAAAAAAAAAGAACTTAAAGCTGAAAATAAACTTAACAAATCCAACTTCTATTCAACATTGAAGTAAAAAACGAAAATTCTCTGGGGAAAGGAAAGTAATCATTTCTTTAGGATTCAAGAATAACAGCGAAGTGAGATCAGGTGCAAAAACTGTATCTTGATGTTTCCCCCAAAAGCAAAACATTACTTCGATTTCCGATGACCAGACACGAGTCGAACTTTTTTCGAAGTAGGAAACCTAAACTCTTTCTTTCTTTTCTCATTTTTCCATTCCACGGAGATGCGCATCCTAAAGAAAAGAAAAGGGTATTTCCTTCGGGTAAATAATCTTGTTCGAATTGAAGTCTTTTCTTGCATTTGTAGGCTCTTTTAATATCAGAAAAAAATCGTGCTGACATATGTCTGGATGCAACTTTATCGACACATCTCTAACTCGTTTTTGGAAAAAAATAACAACTGAGGCCTCTCACTGATGAAAGTTTCCATCAGTCTTTTTAAGAAGAAAACAGAAGAACTGAAATGAACTCAATGAAGCGAGAGCTATTGAGAGGAGGGGGAGATTTTTGTATCGACTTGCAACGTTCTGAAATTCTATCATTTGGCGAGTGAGTGTCTGTAAAGTTTTATGGCATCTATCATTTAGCAAAGCATACTATTTCGATCTCTTAATTATAATTGTTAAATAGTTATCGACCTCAGAAGCAATAAAAATTAAAGGTCATTATCATTTTGGATGCTTAAGTATTTCAATTAAAATGAATGCCTCTTAAGAGAGATTGTAACAATGCAAATTAAAGAAACCTCTGTGCATTTCTCATTCAAGAAAGCGGTCATTCCCTGTGGTGACACAAACAGAGTTTTAAATTTTTTTTTATTACTTTTGTATTTTTCATCACTTCACCTTGTTTGGCGCAGCATAGCCACATCCTTGCTCTTGTATATACGATATACCATTAAAACCCATTTTCATACCACTCAATTGAGTAGATAATTGGAAGTTATGTTGGAATTCTTAGCAACAAAATTCTGTTTTTCAAGACATATTAATTTCTCGTGGTTTTCGAATTGAAAAAGTATTGTTTTAAGTAAATTAAGGTTAAATAGCACCTCTTTTTTTACGGCTTACTTGAAAGTACGATTAATTCATCACTTCTATAAAAATAAAAAAGAATGAGTTGTTTTCCAAGTTTGAGTTAAGAAAAAAAAAAATTCTGCTCCTGCATAAAAGAGTAAATAAATTGACTGTGGTTTAATGTAAAATTTGAAAAGGTATGTATATTTCTGAGAAATGAGCAAAATGATACTTTTTCAAAGAAAGGAAATTCCGATAGTAAAAAAAAAAATCTTTAATAGCTGTATTGTTAAAAGTAGTAGAAAATGGTATTTTTATGGAGAATTGTATTATATATATATGTGTGTGTGTGTGTGTGTGTGTGTGTATTATCGGCCATAGACATCTCAATCAGATCTCTGAGGATCGAATTTTAATGTCTCCACTTAGTCAATCCATTTAGAGCGATGTCTTTTTCTGATATCCTCCGCATTGGTAAAGGTCATCTGTTTAACAGGGTACATGTCCTCACATCTAAAAATACGCCATCTGATTTAATAAAATACAATAACTTGGGCAATATTTGGGTGCCTGTATTTTTAATATACAAAATTCTTGCAAGAATGCAAAATTCTTCATTTATTATTCTATGGGATTGGACCAAATATTTTCCCGATAATTTTTCTTTTAAGTTTTAAAAGTCTATCCTCACTCTTCTTCGTTAGAGAATAGCACCTACTACCCTATAATATGACGATAAGTCTGATAAGGGTTTTGTATAGTTTCATCTTTGTAATGAACTTAATAGCTTAGATTTTAGCAATTTTTTTAAATCACGATAACAACATCTATTAGCCATGTTTAACCTATTTTCAATTTTGAATTTGTGACATCTGCAGCCTAGCGGTCTTGGTAGCGGATCTTAGCGTTGGTAGCGGATGGCTAGAGTTGTTTTTGTCGAATCACGTGTTCATGTCTAACTGCCGCTAACGATTTACCGTGTCATGGGGTTAAATCTGGTCGAGGCCCGAATTTCCCTATTGGTGTGGTGTGGAAGTTAGGAGATGAAGGTGCTAGCTCAAGTGTCCTCCTCATTGCTTGATCGAAGTTCAAAGTTTTGAGGTCTGTTGCCAACAGATCTTGTGTTGCCTTTTAATGTGGCATTAATAAAACAATCACAATTAATTTTTAGTTTAATAATATTATCATTAGAAATAATAGCGTCTAATTACGTGAACTGATTAACGCTTTCAAGTATGTACATTACTAAACAAACTTGGTTCATAAGGTCCACTTTATTAGCCACCAAAGGGACTATTATCTTCTATACTCTATAAATGTCGTATCTGACCACTTTTAAAAAATTTATCTTGTTTTTGCGTATATTCTTGATGTCTGCTTTCACCATTTGATTTTTGATGATGAACTTAATTTTCAAAAATATGTCATAATAAATTTCTCCTGAATTTTTTATTGGATTGAAATAAAATATATGCAATATATGGCTGACACCTGCTTTCACTATTAATGAACTCAATTTAAAAAAAAAAAAATGTCGTAATAAACTCCCTCAATTTTTTTTATTGGATTGAAGCGCAACGAATATAAAAATTAAGAACTTTATTTACTTATCGATTTATGTATTACCTTAAATCATACGTAAACTAGAATCAAGATATGATTGAAAATAAATAACATTATGCAGAATTTTAAGGTGTGAGGAAGACCCCTCTTTTTTTTTTTCTTTCTTTGCCTCCAGAATTTTAAACTACGTCTTTTTAGTTTGGCTTTCTTCTTGGAATGTTTTTGGGTCAAAGGATTTTTATATTCATTTACTATTATTAGCCATAAAAGGGGCTGTTGTTTTAGCTGGATCACTTTTGGCGTACCAGATCACTTTTCAATTTTTTCAACGTTTGCTTCAATTTTAATTACATTAAGCTTAAATATATCAATTTTAATAATTTATCGTTTGCTTTAATTTTTATTAATTTAGCTTAAATATATTCAATTTAATAATTTATTGCTACCTTTAATTTTAATACCAGAAACGTTTACTACTGTCCATTTCTCGATATTTCTTCGTTTACTTTAATTCTTATATTTAATTGAATTATCTAATAATAATAAAAAAATGCGCTCCTTGGGTGGCTAAATCTGTTCTTTGTAAAACTTTGCATATAACTTTTTAATTTTTTTTTTAAATTTCATTTTAATCCTCCTTTATTTTTTAATCCTTCACATTTTTAACTTTTCCTTGTGGGGAAAAAGTTCCTTTTTGCTTGTATGCAGTAATTTGATTCCCCAAATAATTTGCTTTTAATATAAACAACGCACTTTAAGTTCCCTCCCCCTCCCATCTTTTTTTTTTTTCCTTCTTGCTCCTCCTTCCCGTCCAGTCTCTTGTACGTAGAAACAGTGTTCAATGTTAAAAAATTTGGAAAGTAATAAAAACAATTTTAATGAAAAATTTATTCTGCCTTACTTTTAATATTCTTGATATATTTTTATGACAATCAAGATTCACATGGTCTTGGCAAATAAAAGCTGAGAATGAAGTACACTTCATTTGAGGTTTTCGGATTTCTCATTTTATGCCGCATACTTTGCTTCTTCATCATAATCGTGTGCTGATATTTTCTGTTTTTCTCTTGCTGCAAATACCAATTTCTTCTATATTATTACAAGATTATTTTCGTGAGGTTTAGACAGCTGTTTCCCAAGTTACTTTGTTAAGAAAAACTCTTTTCGGCATAACTTGTTTTGATTTCAAGAAGGATTCATATCCGTACAAACGTATTTATTGCAGCCAGGTCAATTATACTGTAAAACAGGCCGCTCCTATGTCACTCTTTTGCATGCGCACGCTGCAGCTAATTTGTCGACAAAGTATCTACTTCTGTTTTATCGATAATTTCATTCTCTACAGTAAAATTACATTTGGTTTCTCATCTGAAACTTTGGCTTCACAATGCGTACAGGAGAATTCTACATCAATTTTTTTCTTTTTTTCGGCTGGTGGCCATGTTAGTCTAATAGTCATGGTCACGGACTCGAGGCCTGCGGTTTTCGTCGGGTCGTGGGTTCGAGCCTTAATGCCACTAAAGACCTACCGAAATTACGAGGTCCGTCACTAGTTGCTTTTAGTGTGACATTGATAAAATCAAAGCAAACCAAATCTTTTTTCAGCACAAACATGAAACAGGAGTCGTTGAAAACCGAAGATTGAGGAAAACGTTTTTTTTTAAAATGATGAATAGATTTAATCAAATGATAATAAATTAGAATTGTGTTGTGGGCTTTTGATGTAAGTAGAGATTCCATTCAGCTCCTTTACTACTGAACAAGGAAAATGTACGAACTGTTTCTTTGGGTGTTTCTTTCTCATTATCCACTTGCATGGATAAGCGATCAGTTTTATTCAACTTACTATCATTTACTTCATCAGATTCCTCTCTGATCACTTGCAAAAGCTCTCTGGTGTCTTTCTCAGTAAGACCATAAATACTACGATGGCATTACGGCAAAAACACGCCAAACAAGTAGAGTGTTACACGGGGCCCATCTGTCGAACCTTATTTTTTGAAATGCAGACCATCCAAAACTTATTTTTATACATTTCTATCCATGTTAGTGATATGGGTCGATTAGACCCTATCAAGTAAGATATCATTTACTTTTTTTAATGAAAAAGTTTGAATTCATAAAGTTTATCTGTTGATTATTACTAATTAAAAATAAGATGTCAGAATTAAAACACAGCTTAAAGAAATAAGTTACATAATAGTAGGTTACGATTACTTTACAATAAAAAATGTTTTTTTTTTGAGAAAAAAAAAGTTCATTCCGCTATTCATTTCGAAAACTCGAGGCCACTTTTAGAGGTTTTAGATTTGGATCAAGAGAGGCTTTGACTTGCGCAGGAATGGCTTTCGTATGACTCTTCTTCTCCTTAAGCGGCAACATCACTGAAATTTCCCAAAATTGCTGATTGAAGAAGTAGAGACAAGTGAAAAAAATATATTAGATTTATTTAATAAATGTAATATCAACGAATTTTATTTTTGTTGTGTCTAGTAGTTTTCCTACTCCTCGACTCTAATAATATTTTATAAAATTACCTACAAAGTGATTGTATGAAACTATTTATTTATAATGAAATAATATGATTTCTTAAAGTAATTCAGAAAATACTTTTTTTAAAAAAATTCAAATTCTTAAAATTAAATAATAGTCACGCCTCTGTACTTGTAATGTTCAATCTAATGTACCTCACCGACTTTTATTCTATTCGCATTCAAATGTTTCGAATTATTTTTACATATATTTGGATTTATTAAGCAAAAAAGTTATTTATATTTCCGACTATTATATAAGAAATAAATTATAATAAACAATATGAGAGAAAGGTACCTGGAATAAAAAGTAAAATATTGCTTTTAAAAACAACTGAATAACATTTTAAAATTCTTATATTTAAAAACGGTTGGAATGTTTTGAGAATTTTTTTTCTTTGAAAATTCTTTTTCAGGATCTTTCTTGTTTACAAAATTTTGAAGGGAGGACACTACAAAATAAGACATTCACTTTTCAGTACGAAAAGAGAGAGAGAGCTGTAGAGAAGTAATCCAATTTTCGAAATGACTTTGCTTGCTCACAGTGGCGATGCTGCCGAAATGTTCAGGATTCTATGGGAAAATCGTAGTATTTGAAATAAAATAGTATGTGCGCATCAGTGGGTGCTTTATGAACTTAGTTTTGTAGAATCAACTCCCAAAGCGACACCAAAGTTCTCAAAAGCAACATTCACTAAGTTTCCCTTGAAATTTGTGAAACATTGTTTCTGATATATATCTTAGTAATTTAACCCACTTTTATAGTTTGATATTGTTTACCGCGAAACCAGTTTTATTTAAATAAGTCTGCTTCACGCAATAGTTTTTCAAAATACTAGAATAAATAATACGAAAGAAGTACGAATAAAAAAAAAATCATAGGATTATGTTCCACTGCTATTGGAAAAAGAAATTGACTGTGTAGTTTGTCTATTGAAATATTTGTGTTTTCAGATACGAGTCGATAAATAAATTATAAAGTTTTACAATTTCTAACTTTGACTGAGCCTTTTCGAATAAGAACCAAGAATGAAAAGAAATCTTTCTTGGAGGCCAAAAAACAACAACAACAAAAAAAAAGCTGATGACACCAGATCTTCCCTCTGACAGCCTTTCTTTTTCCCGAGATCAAAGTCTTAATTGGACATCGAAAAGAAAAAGCTCCAATAATGGCCGCCGCCAGACTTAATTCTCGTTATCGGCTCAGATGCCCTCCGTCTTTTTTTTTCTAATCCCCTTTCTCAAATTAATGGCTGCAAACCGTAATTAATTACGGGAACACGCAAACTGGAACCGTGTACTTTTCATCTTTCCTTTTTGGGGGTGGCCCTAATGAGAATCGGGCGCTCCGGTTTTCTATCCTTCCACCGCGATCACGCGATTCCCCGTTTTGCAATTTTTCCGGAGAATTTCTGTGCCCCGCTCTCTCCTGTTTTTGCGATGGTATATGGACGAACTTGTTCTCAAAAACCATCAAATGGCTGCTGCTTCTCTCCATCGATGTTTCATTGTGTGTACGTTATTAATTTATTTCTCGTCAAAGAAATGCTGCGGCAAATGATTCACTCAGCCGTAATGGACTCTTATTCGGAGCATGAATAATTCATTCATTTCCATAAATAATTCATGGAGTGATGAGGAAATCGAAGTATTCATCTGCCAATCCAATAGTTGAACTTGTGTAAAAATAATAACGTCAAGCGCGGAATATCATCGATAAACACAGGCTGCTTCCGGAAAATGTTCAAACCTAAATTTTTAATTATTAGCAAAATCATCATTGTTTGGTGTTGGGGAGAGGGAGGATTTAAATAAAATCAACTTTGAGGTAAAAAAGGATCTGAGAAATCACGGCCACATCATTCATTCCTCTCGTTAGTGAAGTCAGAGGAAAGCAGTCAGAACTATAAAATTCTCCGAGTCTTTCCTTCCCTCCCACAAAATATGCGCCTCAATCCTTATGAATATCCGCACTTTTACCTAATCGAGGTATGAATGTTTTCAAAGCTTATTTTAAAGAATGATAATTCAACAAGGAAGAGAGTGAGAACGGTGACTTTCTACGAAAATTATTTATAATCTCTACGCTCCAATTATACATAAACAAATTTTTCAGTAACATCACATGTTGTAAGGTTTCTAGAACGAGTTTATTATAGACCTCCTCCATCGCTAACCCTAGCACTTGTATATATATATATATATATATATATATATATATATATATATATATATTATTGTAGACATCACATGAGGAGTTAACCAAATATTCTTTTTATGTGATTGAGTTCTATTCGCAATGCTGGCCAGTTCATAACACTGATAATTTCAGATTTAAATGTAACCTATTGTATAACGGGTAGATTTTATCAATGTTTTGTCTTACTGGAATTCCCTGTTGGAACCACATAGAAGTTCAACACATGACAACAAGACAACAAAGTTCTCTTGGAGTTTCCTGATAATTTCTGAATTCTGTACAGAATTTAAGGTGCAAAGATTTATTTTTCAATTGTAGACAAAAGCGCCTGTTAATATAAATGATTCACCATCTTGTAGCTTGCTCAGTTTGCTGATCAGAACTTTTCTCAATTCCCTTAAATAGAATCAGAACCTATCTGGACCATACAAATTCTATTATTTTTTATCAGGGAAAACAACATAAATCCATTCTACATGAAAATACATGTGCTGTTTTGCCCATTCAAATCTTGATTCTTTACAACAGTTTGAAAAAAAAAAAAAAAAAAAAAAAAAAA
>BMAW01121092.1:1072091-1095836 GCA_019974015.1 Nephila pilipes | reverse complement strand
AGATTTATTTTTCAATTGTAGACAAAAGCGCCTGTTAATATAAATGAATCACCATCTTGTAGCTTGCTCAGTTTGCTGATCAGAGCTTTTCTCAATTCCCTTAAATAGAATCAGAACCTATCTGGACCATACAAATTCTATTATTTTTTTATCAGGGAAAACAACATAAATCCATTCTACATGAAAATACATGTGCTGTTTTGCCCATTCAAATTTTGATTCTTTACAACAGTTTGAAAAAAAAAAAAATAAAAAAATAAAAAACCTTATGAATACGCAATTTCGTAATAATTTTTTTTGATGAAACCTCATTCATTTGTTCTGCGTTTAGTGCTACGTGATATTTTTTTTTATCCAAATTGAATTTTTTTTTATCTAAGTGGCAAATTATAAGGTAGTTACATTCATTTAATTCTTCTAAACTCAGGAAACATGAATTCCCCCAAGTGAAAAGCATAATTGTTACCCTCGTTGCAAAACAGTATACATACTACGTTTGGACAGATTTAAATTAACTAAAATTTTAAAAATGGATTTTCTCCATCTTTCTGCTTCCACATTTTCTAAACTTATCGAGGCGAGAGCTGTAGAAATCTTTTTATTTTTCAGCGATCATTGCGTTTATGGATTTATAATCCAGGAAAATGTCTGAACGATCCACTGAAAAAATTCTTGTTTAAAGGAATATTTGCATGAAATATCTTTTATGCAAAAACTTCAGGGACAAAAATGTTTTTTAAATCTGATTTTCCTTATGATGAATTTTTCCCAAACTTGAAATGCATATTAACGATCAAGTATTCAAAAATAGTGAAAATTTTAAAGGATTCAGATATACATTTGCATAATATTTAAATATTTCCCTTATGCTTAAACTTTTGCACCATACTGTATATATATACATACACACACATGTATATTTATGATGAACAAAATTTAATAATTCTAATTTTATAAATGTGTAAATTTTTTTACAAATGTAGATGTTTATAAGAATCAAAGAAGATTTAAAATATGAGAGGTATTGCTAAGTTTTAGTTGTTATTATGAAATAGTCTTGATATCTGGAGGAAGTTTAATCAACATATGTAACGAAATTTTTTCCTCTCTGTGACTGTGTGGGGAGTGAAAATCAAGTCCAAAAGAAGGATAACAACAAATGTCGATTTATTCGTAAATCTTCAGCACAACACACAGACAGCACAGCTTGGACAGTAACAGATACACACAAATGAACAGTATAGTGACATAGAAACAACAACAGGCACATATTTATGGACAATCACAATTATTTCAGCAACATTCTGTTCCCCAGTTTATTACTCCTCCTTGCGGACAGCCTCCTTTGTAATATTCTACAGGATCTGAAAATTTCTGGCAGATACACGCTGCTCCTTCACAAATTCATCCGCCACGCTCCATTTCAAGTGTCGACAGCTTTCAGTCGATCTCCCGATCGATATCCGCAGCAGAGACTCCAAAGACAGACTCCGACCGTTCCCCTACATTCAGGCCGAATTTCCAGCAGATTAATTAGGCCACGATTCCCCGATCGGTCTGCAAAGTAGACTCTACAGACAAACTGATTCGCACATAGACGGAATATATAGACAGACGGACTCTTCGACTGTAACTCTAGCGTATTTGTACTTATCCCGGACAGGCGTGACATCACATGGGAAAATTCATGAAAAGTCCGTAACTTTTTCCCGTTGAATTTTTCTCTTAGGTTCCAGTACCTTCGAATACTTTTCATTTGTCTCCAAACCACCGAATGATCCCCAACTTCCATCGTTAAGGTGAGGGTGTCTTTGCTTGAACTCTCTTTTGTTTGGTGACATCTCTGTGAATCGATATTTTCCTTTATAAGAGAAGCTTTGCAGGGATGCATCAGCTCATGTTCGTAACAATATTAATTGATCCTTATGCACATAGGTTTATGAATTACAACATTGATGCTGATTTGTATGGTTTCAAGAAACCATATATTCAAGAAACCAGTAGTATTGTAAATCTTGAATATAATCTCAGAATACTGCTAAATCTTTATTACTAAAACAATCGAGATTTTATCTTCATTTTTATGTATTATTCTGAAATCTTCACTGCATAGTCACTATCCAGAGTTATACATTTTTCAAAGCTATTATGAACCGATTCGAAAGACGTCATTATGAAACTCAGTAGATTGAACTCTATCGCTTCCTCACTGCCGTTTATTTAAGTCAACAGCTTCTTGAAAACAGTTAAATTAACATTAATACTGTATAATTTATAGCATTATGTAGATAAGGATAAATTAGTTAGTAAAATAAATTTAATCTAGATATCTCTGTTATTTCTTGATACTAATTAAAACTTTACTTATATCCCCTCGTATTTTTTTCATATTGACTCGAATCTTAGATTGTTTTACCTTTACCCTTCATTTTATCTGGAAAACTAAAACTAATAAAAATATATCTATAATACTTCTGAACTAGAAATTTTGAATTCTTAATCTTAACGAACACATCCCATTTTTTGTTAAAAATATTTAAAATAATGAATTCATTTAATAAATATAACATCTGACGTATTTTAAATCTTTCATGGCTCAATTTCCTCACGTTGGGATGGAGTGGAAGTTTGCAGAGTGGAGTGCCATTTCAAACGTCGTCTTCGTCACTTGACCACTGTTCCAAATTAAGATCGTGTCGCCAATAGCATTCAGGTTGCTTTTTAATGCTTAGTGGATAAAATACCCATTAAGTCGAGTGTAAGCAAATGAAGTTAGAAAGGTGGGTTTGGGTGCACATTTGCCTGATATTTTTGCCTATGCACAGAAGCTTTCCGTACCTCACAGGCGACCTATGGGTGTGGAAATGTAAATGAATACAGTCTGAATTTCGTTTCTGAAAAATTTCAGTAAACTTCAACAACACTACTGAATCACATTTGGTTTGAATCTTATCGATTGCTTCTATTTGGAAATTGTCAAACTTTTTCCAGTGAAGCTCCTTACGGTAGATCATTTACTGTCGTTCTCCTTACGGTAGATCATTTACTGTCGTTCTCCTGACGACTAATATCTCCTGCAGACAAGGAAAAAATCCTACTTGCGCAGTATGTTCGTCTACCTGCGTGTACCATATTGCACTTTCGTGGCATCTAAGCAATCTTGTGTGGTTGAAAGTTTGCTGAAGTACGATAAATTTCGGTACGATAATTTTTTAACATAGTGTTAAGAATTAACGAAGGTAAAATGTTAAACATGAAAAGAAGCTTCAGTTGAAAGCAATTTAAAATCGTTATTCTTCAATAAATATTTTCTGTCGCATCTTTTTTTTCATTTAAAATATTTATATGGCTTTATATTTTTTTTACTTGCACACTATAAGTATTATCTGTTGCACTCTTTAACTTTCTATATTTCTTTAAAACATATTTAAGAATTAGTTTATCTCGATTCTATCTCTGGAAAAAACTCTTATTGTTTTTATTTTCAGGCCGTGAAGCACTATGTGGTAGAAATAATCTTGATATTCCTTTATGTAATTTATCATAGAAATATTGTTAAAACAATTAGAGTATTTTGAAATAAATGGTATTTTTTTTTCAATGACAGAAGTAAAGAAATGTATATAGAGTCATACTTGTATTTAAAAATAATAATTGTTATGTTTTGGGTATAGCAATGACTGTAAAAGAAATGCATGAAATATTTAAATTTATTGACCTGTTGCTTAAACTTTCATTAAATTTCTGTGTTACATAACTTTTTTAAGAAAGTAGCCAAATGAAATGAGTTATACTGCAGTTTTCTTTAAAAATTATTGTATTCAAATGCAATGATCTTATACTTATCTCATCCTATCGCCCAAGAGATGCTACACATATACATTGCCATTGTAAAATGCCTCTTTTAAGATGGTGTGCAGATGGCTCATCGTGAATATCTCTGTACAAAAATGTGGCCCCTCTCTACTTCTATTGTTGGTTGATTGGTACATTTCGCTTGGGAATAGTTAAGTTTTATCCAAAATTTAACGCAATAGTGTTGTTAAAGTTTTTCTCTTATTTGTCAAAAACGAAAGTCCGACGCTGCTCCTTGCACTTTATCATGAGTGGGGGGGGGGGGACGAGGCTCGAGCTTATTTCTGTTTGACTAATCCTTTGGGGCTTTGCTATGACATTATTTAATTAAAAAATTTTTTAATTGTGAATGTAGCAGTGATTATTGTAAATTAGAATAGGCAGTGAATAGGATTAATTGAGTAGCATTTACAAGACGAAATGAGTTTAAAGTTTTGATAGAATAAGAAATGTTTGAGTAACGATACTAGATGTGTTTTTACTGTGAGAAAAAAAGGAGATTTCAACTCGTTATAGGGGTTCAACTTTTTTCAACTCTTTTTCTTGGAAAGAGATAGGGAAATCGTCGTATCAAAGTGAGCTTAGCTAAGTATGCGCAACTTAAGATGAATAAAATGAGACGTTTACTTACGAATTCATAACAAAAACTGCTTTTACCAATTTGATCATAAATACTCTTTTTTTCATATTACATTTATTTTAGCATTTCACCTATGTGGCACCTATTTTGAGGTATACATTTAAGTACTATATAATTAACTCCTTTTAAATTTTGAATTTTTTCCCCTCTTTTTTTTATTTAACGATGACATTTAATAAAAATAACACTAAATTTATTTATAAATATTTTGCAGTTTTTACTAGTATCTTAAGAGGTTTAGAAAGCTATCCAATTTTTAAAAATTTAATTCTCATTATCCGTTTACAAAAGCGTATTCTCTAGAGCCCGTTAAAATACGTTGCGTGGAATATTTCACGGGATAAAAATTTCACGAACCAAGTTATTTACATCAAAATCCCATCAAAAATTCGGTTGCTTGTTTTCCATACAATTCAAATAATGCTTCTGATTGATAGTTTATCAAGGTTGCACTAGAAATAGCACAAGAGCTAATGGGGGACGGCCTCGTTGTTTTGAACCACGTCAAGAGAAAACGACACATGAGTTTCTCAAGTTAAAAGAATGTATTCACCCAGATGTCATTCCTGTAATTTGAATAATATCTTTATTTTAACTACAGGACTGACGCCTATAGTTAACGCTGTGACATCCCACTTTGTTACTTTGAATTTGATCAATTGAAAAACCCATTGAGTAATCATTCAATACATAGGCATAAGCAAATCCTTAAGCTATGTTTATATTGTACACTTAATTTTTTATTCATACGCCCTTTTCCAAAACATTCAGTAAGTGCACATGTCCACAATTTATTTAGAAATGATAATAGATAAATACCTAAATAAGATATTTAAATAATTAAGTTAAATTATTTAACCACTAATTAATTATTGTTTAAATTTTAAATTATAAAACCAATTTAATTAACAATTCAGAAATTTGTGAATTCAACATTTATATAAAAGTTCTATGCAAAGTTTTGGAAAAAACAGATTTAGCCACCCAAGGTGCACTTTTTTTTACAATTATTATTAAATTATTCAGTTAAATGTAAGAATTAAAGTAAACGATGAAATATCGAGTAAGGGACAATATTAAACTTTTCCATTATTAATATTAAAGCAAAGGATAAATTATTAAAATCAATATTATGTCATCTACATGTAATTAAAATTAAATTTAACAACAATAATTATTAAATTGAATATATTTAAGCTAAATGTAATTAAAATTGAAACAAACGATAAAAAATTGAAAAGTGATCCCCCTAAAACAATAGTCTCATAGGAGACTAATAATACTTAATGTTTTTTTAATAGATTTGTGTCAATAAATAAAAAAGAGACAGATAAAGACGGGAAAACATAACACACCAAAGAAGTTGAAAATTTTATCAAGCAAATAAATAGTGTTATAACTAATACATTTTAGGAATATTATCATCAAATATTATATTATAATCAAATTCAAAATTAAAGAACCAACACATTTCTAGCAGAATTGAGTATTCATTGACTAAAGTTAAAAATTAAAATATTTCACAAGAGTTATACATCATAAAATGAATATTGACTGTTCAGTTACATTTAACAATGGTTGATACAAAAGTGCATTATAACGGGATCCTGTGTAAAGCAGGTTTAATCCTCACTAAGAGATGCCATACAGAAAGATAAAAATCCTTACACCAGAAATCAATTTTAAACAGACATTGCCTCAGAACGAACTGTTTTGGTAGCAGAATAGCGAAGAAGAAGTGTAAGATGCTGATTCTTTGAAGCAGTTGTTGTTCAACGAAGAGAGTCATTGTAATGAGGAAAAAGAAAGATCCACTATGTTGATTGCAGGAAGAGAATAGAGTTCCAGATATAGATGTTTTGGAAGCAGAGGAGCGAATGAAAAAGACGGCTCAGAATAGTCTTCTGGAGATGCTGTTCGACGAAGAGAGATGTTGATTGCAGGAAGAGATTAGAGCTCCATACATAGATGTTTGGGAAGCCGAGGAGCTAATGGAAAAGACGACGCAGAATAGTCTTCTGAAGATGCTGTTTGACGAAGAGAGATGTTGATTGCATGAAGAGAGTGATACTCCATACATAGATAGAAAGTAGAGGTGTGAATAGAAAAAGACGACGCAAAGTTGTCTTCTGCTGATACTGTTCTTTGAAGAGAGATGTTGATTGCAGGGAAGGAGTGGAGATCCATACATAGATGTTTTGGAGGCAGAGGAGCAAAAAGAAAGGGCCGACGCAGATTATTCTTCTGGAGATGATTTAGAGGCAGAGGTGTGGATAGAACGATGATCATGTATATT
This sequence comes from Nephila pilipes, assembly GCA_019974015.1. Taxonomy (NCBI): domain Eukaryota; kingdom Metazoa; phylum Arthropoda; class Arachnida; order Araneae; family Nephilidae; genus Nephila; species Nephila pilipes. Next base: position 1,089,045 of record BMAW01121092.1, on the reverse strand, counting down.
CTGACGAAGTTGTCGTTGTTTGACGTCCATTGTATTTAGAGGTTCGAAGTGATGCCTTGAAAGTAGATGAGTGAAGAGAAGAATGTTGACGGTAATTTTTCTAAATTTGGTCTTGTATCATGATGGCAAGCAGTGGATGTATGATAAACAGAGATGAAACTGCTATAATATTGATAACTTGTGGAACGACGAAAGCGTTTTTCAAAATAGATGAGGAAACATGAATATTGTGTCACTATTTACCCTAAGCTTGGTCCAGCATCGTGAGATATAATTTTGATATAGACTGAGGAAGAAAAAATTTACAATAAAAATTCACCGAGTGTTAAGTTTTGCAGATTACCAAAAGATGACAAAATTCCTCAGTGTTAATTCATTTGAAGCAGAGGTCGTAAAATGGATAAAATTTATGTGACAATAAAAAATTAATAACAATTTCGTGTGACCCAAATGCTTTTTGGGAAAATTTTTTGAATGGACAATTTCTGAAAATTTCTTTACTAAAAATTAAGTTATTTCTGTATGAGGAGGAGATTCATTAGCTTAGGATAGATGAAAAATATTAAATACTTGGTAGTTTTATAAAACTCATTTGTATTGTTTCATTTTGCTGTATTTAATTTTGCACTTCCACCACTTTGAGAAATTAAAACAATTCAAATTTTCCAATTTTTGAGATTGTTTCTCTTCAGAATGATCATACGTTTTATTATTGTGGAACCCTCCCCACACTTCGCTGTAATAATGTCATCCTTTTTTTTGAATTCGTGTATTACATGCATTGATAATGCGAAGCCTCTCAATCAATTTGGGAGATATGAAGTCCTCCTCGGTACGTGTTTGCTTTATTTTAGAATTATTATCTTTATTATTGTTGTGAAACCACTCAATAAACTTTGGAGAGATGATGTCCTCCTCGGTGTGTGTTTGCTCCATTTTAGAATTACCTTTATAATTCTTGTGAAACCACTCAATAAACTTTGGAGAGATGAAGTCCTCCTCAGCGTGTGTTTGCTCTATTTTAGAATTATTTTCATTGTTATTATTGCGAAAACATTCCTCGACCTTGGAAGAAGCGTAGTTTTTCAGGTTTTGAGAAGTTTCCATTTCAAACGAATTACACGAATTGTTTTTGTGAAGCCACTCCACAAACTTAGGAGAAATAAAATCTTGTTTTTGAGTTTGTTTCATATCTGAATCACTATACTTATTATTTCTCAGCTGTTTATCGATTTTTGGAAAAACAAAGGCTTGCATGCGAGATTTCTTTTCCTATTTTTCATCTGTAAGGTTTTGGCATCCATTCCTATTTAATGTAATAAAAGTGAATTGTAAGTAAACGGTAAATTTTCCCAAAGTTAATTGGTCTATAATGTAATTATATAATCCTCCGTCATATTCTATTTAAGGGAAACTATCGGCCAGATGAAACTATTTCATATGATTTCCAGTCAAATAAAAAAATGTTACATGTATAGATAAAATGTTATGCTTACATTTGTAACAAATGCTTAATTATTTATTAGTACTAATATTGTGATTTTTCACTGAGACAAAAACAATTGTCATTATTTTAATATAAAATGAAATTAAAAACATGTAGATAAATAGCTTTATTGCAGAATAATATTAATTCTGCAATAAAGTTTGTTTGATGTGAATTTGTTTTTTGTGAATGTTTTGAAAATCCCTTTCCTAATGACTGGGGCAGACTAAAAAATGCTATATGAAACACCAATCTGTGACAATCTCTCTTCCCGATCTTTTTGTCTTAAATTTCTTGGATTCTTTCTGGTCGAACTCTTTTCTAACACGAGAGTGAAAATTTAAATCCACAGTTTGATGATATTTCCAGATTCACACAAGCACAAAAGCACGTAAATGTTGCTTTTTGTAGGAAGAGTTCTTCAAGACACATATCTCGGAGTGTAAAAAAGTGTTCTTGAACACATTTTATTCAAAATGATCGAACACTCTTGATGTCGTAAATCCAGATTTTATTTTCTTACTTCGCAATTTTACACCTGGACACGAAATGGGAACAAAATACTGTCACTCGCTTGAGTTTGAAAACAGTAGAAAATGTATCTAAGAGATCAAAGGTTTCGCTTATTTTCGTTATTGCAGTATCTATGTTATTAGTTAAAGATTTTCTTCTTTCCTCCCAAAAAACATATACAGTTTCATCACTTTGTAAAGGTTGTTCGATGCTGGCATCTGATACTAAAAGGATGTAGACCGCAATAATAGAAAGTTTGTTTAATGGTTTGAAAGGTATTCTCCTAAAGGCGCAATAAGCAGGATTCAATTTGCCATCGATGTTCTTCCCCAGAGTTCCAAGTGATAAATTGCTTATTTTTTGCGCCACGAATGTCTTTCAAGGATTAAGATTTGCCAAACACAATCAAAGAACTATCGTACTTCTTCGAAGATCAGTCTGAAGTTCCCTAGACCTTCAGACTGATACATGTATTCTAATAAAAAAATTTAAAGTTTCTTTTTATTTAAACAAAGTTTGAAAATTTCGCAAAATGTACTAAATTTCCTTTGAGTATCCCGAGAAAGAGCAACTGAATTTTTCAATCATCACTTACTACAAAATTTCAAAAACGTCTTCTAATTCCTGGAATTTTTTTTACTTTGAACTCTGCCTTACAGCGAATAAAATTAGTAGATATTGGAACCTCAGGAATATCAATTTCCTGTTCTTTGATCATCCACCCGAAAATTGTTTCTAAGGTGGCAAGTGACTAGCCACATGATGTCAAACAACCCCGAAGTAAGAGTAAGATATTTGTTGAGTAGATCGTTTTTCCAGACATAATTGCAATTGATATACATCCCCTCCCTGTTGTATTGAGTTTTGTTTTTTGGACAGTTTCTATTTGACGTCTGGTTGAGAGGCGGGTCTCTTTGATACGTGCTCCGTAACTGGAATATTACTAGTTGTGATTTATGTGCGATTGTCACAGACACACAGAAGCACGTGTTTTTGCGTCGTGGCTTATGCAACCAGTAGTTCTAGGCTGTGCCATCTAAAATACTAGGCGGCAGTCCTGGATCCACACTTCGGCGTTATTATAAATTTTCGATCCCATGGAGGGGGAGAACAATTAACCTGGAAGTATTCGAACTTTTGACCACTGGGGTCGATGAAAAGTTGACCAATCGCTTTTCGCTGCTCCTTTATCTACCCGACAAAAAAACCCGCTCCAGTCGGACTAGTTATTAAGGTGCTTTAACTTCTGATGGTGTTGAAGGGAGTTTCCGCTAACTAATCTTAAATAATTAAATATTTTCGAATGTGAGATGAATTTTCTGGATCTAGAGGTAAATCATAAGTGAATTTTGGTAGGAGAACAGCATCTACAATTATTGACTCCTCTGAATGAAGAGAGCCCCAGTAGTACAAAGTCTAAGATAGTTGCTATACAACCATACAGTTTAATACTGACTCTCTTAAGATGAAGTTCAAGTTGCTGCGCGCATATTTCTCGGATAAAATTCTTTTCTTGACTAGAGTCCATAACAAAGTGACAAGAATAAGGTTGCCTCTTAAGTCTAACCCTTATAATAACTGTGGGTAACAAAACATTTGAAAAATGCGCTTCAGACTACAAACAATGAGTTGACAAAGAAAATTTACTCTTGATTACTATCTTATTCGAAGTTTTTTGTTTCTATACCATGAGTTTCGTTACATTTTTTTTTGCATTTAAGACTTTTGAAACTATTTGGAAAGTGTCCCGATAATAAAGAAATGAAACGTATGTACATGCTTCGTTTTTTCTAATTATTTTAACTTACATCCGAAAATTTAACATCCTTGTTTGATGAATGTGAATCGGAGTAGCGAAATGTATAAACACTTGATATTGAGTAATAACTCGAAACATGATTTTTATACTATTTCGTTTGGAATTCCATTGCTCTCGTAGGCGCTAAATTGCCTGGTGCACATATGTTTTGCTTATTTCGATTCAAGGACGCAAGCGCTGCAGCATGATTTTCTATTCAAGTTATTATTATTGTTCCTTTACACAGACTTGATGTAAATTAACGAAGCATTTCCGCGTCGAGTTTCATTTGGTTTCCAAAAAGAAATTATTCTATCGGTTGCATTGATATTACTAGCGTATCGAGACAATAAGAAGTCCTCTTGAGCCCTTAGCCAATTCTTGATTTTGAATTTGTTCAGTTAAATGATTTCTCTCCGACAATCGCAATTATTTCCACTTGATTTTCAAATCTATCGAAGATTAGCATCCAAGTTCTTTTCCTGTATCATCCTTAATTAAAAGAGCTTGAATTAGAATGTCTACTTGACCCTCAGAGGTAATTGAAAGTATCAAATATTTTTTTTTTGGGGGGGGGGAGGGAATCTGACAACTATGCATAAACAAAACCTGACTTTTTATATTTTTTTTTAAATTTAAGAAAGCTTAGTCATTTGACACTTGTAACATAGCACATTAAAATGATAAAGATATTTATAGTTGGTTCTAATTTTCGTGGGCTATGTATTAGAAGATTATATCACAGTATTAGTTTAGAAGATTAAGAAAAGAAAGAAATCAAAAGAAAAAAAAAGTTAAACTTACCTACTTTCACACAGCAGAATACCCTTTAAGTGAATTAATTTGATGTAGATTAGAACTGGTTCATTTGCGTTAATATTGTATTTCTCTCTCCAGTAAGTATTACTGCATTCCATTGAGGCCCATAACGAGATTTCATTGTAGATATCTATTAGTGAATACGCTCACCATGCTCATCGATAATTGCTCCCACATTTTAGGGGGGAAATCCAGGTAAGATGTAAAAAATAAAGTTTTAATGGCAACATAAGTCTAAAATTTCTTACCATGCTTTGTTACTTCCTAAAAAAATTTCCACAACGTAATTGAATGAGAGCCTGTGTCCTTTTCTATCCTCACAAGAACAGTTTCAAACTGGTTATTTTTCACAATCCTCCGTCCGTCCCTTTTTTATATTAGCATCTGATACTGAAGGGAACAAGTCACGAACAAGCAGTGATAAAATTATTTTTCAGAGTTGTTTGAAGCGCTTTTCGTGGAGTTACGGCAAGCTCCTGCATGTCTACTATGAGATAATGGGGGTCTAGTTGGGAATTAACCACTCAATTATGTTGAAGTAAAGGTGTTGTAGGGTAATCAGTTGTAAATTATATAATTTTTATGAAAAGATTTAAAACATTCACACAGGAAAAAAAAATCAAGCCATGTTAAAAAAAAAAAAGCAAGGAAAGGATCAAAACATCTGTTACATTTTTCATTTCGTAATTATTGTTGATAATCTTCACATTTTTAATTGCTGATTTTCTTTTTCTTGAATTATTTTTTTAATGAAAGACACTTTTTGCATTACTCGAACTTCTCTGAGAGTAAACTTTAATAATTAAATAATTTCTCAACTGGCGACACTGAAACAATTTATATCAGTTTGAAAATATACAGCAAATAGTGTAAGTTACTGTACCTTCTGAATATCACATTTTTATCTCTTATTTATGAATAGTCGCACTTTTACAAATGGCAGGGAGCCGTTGGAAAACCAGTTCAAAAAGGGCGCCGTGAAGGTAACCACAGATGAAGGTTAATTTAATATGTGCTGCCATCTAGTGATTACCACTAAAAATGATGGTAATTGATGAATTGTTGATAATTGAACACATTTTTAAATATTCTTTATCATTTATAATTATTTTTTCATTCTATAATAATATTATTAATAAAGTTGTGTTTCATATTCGTTTTTTCATGTTTTTAATAAGAATACAAAAATATCATATTTAATCTATATTCATTTTTTAACCTTGCCATTCAGGAGCGGAAAATTCAGCGTAACATTTGAATCAAACAGGAATTCATCTTCAAAATCTGAGGTATTAATGTTCTACAACCACACCTGTTTGATAATAATGATCCTTTAATGACCTTAAATTTCGATTTATCAATTGTTTCTTTGTGTCTAAATATATTATTACACACAAAGTATTAAAAATATTAATGAAACCTTTCTTTTTAAAGCAGTTATTTAGTTTTCATTTCTTAAAATATAAGCAAAAAGAAAAAAAATCCTTATTAATAATCATTGTGAAATCTGTGTATTCCATCGGTTTTCTTAATTATTATTATTATTATTATTTATCTAGAATTGTATTGAACATTTTTAAGGCAATGAAAAGCAATTGTGATAAAAAAAAAATTGACAATTATTTTAATTTTTCTGTCATTTTTTTTATGAAAATGCATCAAGAAAAAAAAGACGTAAAAGTATAAATGAAAGGATATTTGGCGAATTTTCTGCATTAGATAATTTTTATTAATATCGATGATAATATAAGTTTCTGTAATTGAGAGCTTAATATTTAAAAATAGATTCAAAAAAACAATACTTAGTGGTTGAAAAGTGAAAAGTAATTATTAAAATGACAATTAAATAAATAAAAAAAAGTAAGCAAAGGATTTTATGTGGGGATGGGATGCTTTTTTCTTGAAAAAAGAAAATAATTGTTGATAGATGGCGTTACCAGTCGAAAGGCTGATTAATTTTAAAAATAAATCGTGCTGCCATCTGCTACAAAATATTTATTTTAATTGCTAATTTTTTTTAATTTTATACTGAGAGTACCTTACGAATATAACTTAAGAAAGAAAGAAGAAATTTCTTTTGGCGAAATTCAAATTTTCTACATTGCGGATATTTTCCACCAGTATTATACAGTTCCACTAGTGTACTGACTAAAGCTATAATAATGTTCATCTTGTTATTATAAATATATTATCTTGTTAAATTATTATAAATACAGTTATCTTGTTCGAATAAGATATCAATGAAAATTTCATTTGATATGCTCTCTGAGTTTATTTTAGATTTATCTGGTATACACTAGTAATCTAAGCAAGTACTCCGAGTCTTCAATGCAAAATAGTTTCGATGCAGTTTTATGTATTTGAAACGACCTAATCATAATTGAGTATCTAAACTACGTATAATTGTAATTTCTTGAACATTTTTTTCTCTCTAAAGTTCCTAACAGTACTACAGCTATTATATTTATTGTTATAGGAATATTTTTGTACAATATAATTATATTATATTCCATAAATACTTTGGTGTACAAAACTTAAGCAACATCTTTTTTTTTTTTTTTTTTTTTTGGCCATATTTCCATGAGAAATCATTTGAGAGACACGAAATTCAGAAATGTGAGACAGCAATTTGTACTTAAGCGATGACGAAAACATAGTTGCGCAAAAATGAATACAATGCATAAAGTATGGAATTAAACAAACAAACAAAAAAAAAAAGCTTTATTGAGCTCATAGTATCGTTACACAGGATTGTCTGTCCAAGAGGAAGAACAACAAGCAGATGTTCCTTGTATGGGATATGCCCTCCCCTTACTGCAATGGTTGCTATGCACTGTCTCTCTATATTTAGCACCAGATTGTCCAACAGTTCTTGAAGTAAGGATGCCCATTTCTCAATCAGCATCTGTTTCAGTTGTTGGGTACTTCCCAGATGATGTAATCATGCTGAAGGCGTCTCCCCAAAGCGTCCCCCACTTGTTCTATGGGATTTTCTACTGATCAAGCCGCAAAAGCAATTCACCATATGAGCACCATTTGACCTACTTTAGTACCAAAATCTGCTCTCCAATTTTGTTACTAAAGTAGGGACCATATACTTATTTTGATACATTAATAAAAATATTTTTATAAGCATTATTTTTATTAATGTATCAAAATAAGTATATTTTCAAAGTAAGTTTTATTTTCGAGAATTTATTCAAGAAACACCTTTCATTTTAATAAATTAAAATAAAAGATTTCAAACGAATAAAAAAAAAAAATGTTAAAATCTTTTTGCAGACTAATCGTTTGTACAAAGCATATTGAGGGAGGAATCATAAAGTTTTGATACCTGGTTAAAATTTAAGTAAAAGGAATTATTGGAAAAGCGGGATTATTGGAAAGTTTTAATTATTACTAAAAATAATCGAGACAGAAACTTTATTTATATTTATTATTCTTAAGACTTCTCTACATTGTCACCAACCAGAGTTATATACTTCTCCCAAAGTTTTTTGACCTTTCGAAAGCCGTCATTGTAGAACTCATAATGCTCCGCAAATTGAAATGCTTTACTGGACAACCGAATAGGACCCTCACTCCTTTAACAGCTGTCTGTCTCAAATTTTATCCCATTTGAAAACTTTTAAATGTTTAATGAAATCAGTTTTTAATTTTTTAGAAATGGAGCAAACTCCGTTTCCACTTCATTTTTTTAATTTATTGTGCCAAAAATTTAGTACAATGCAAAATTCTAAAACAGCTTAAAAACAATTTTAAAATTTATTAAATTTTGTTAAATTATCCTAGATTCTTATTAACTTTAGATCTTTAAATTTTCTAAATGTTTTAAAGTATTTTTAAAAATGTTAATAACTCTCTAAGTATTTAAAGCAACATTTTTCTCTGTTGCTCGTTTTTAATTTTTAAAGTAATTCCTCTATCCTTAGATATTCAATCACTCCTGGACAAGCGCAGAACCAAAGTTTAGTCTCACAATATATATTTTCGTATCAGATAGGGGGTTGATTGGTTAGTTAAATTTATGGCACTGAATCCTCTTGGGATATATTGTGCCACACATAAGGTTAAGAAATTAATTTTTTCTTTTTCATTAAAACAAATTAAATTTACTTCTATGATAACAGAGTAAGATGAAATGTAAAATTATATGAATGGGGAAAAACCAATGTCATTTAAAAATTTAAATATATTTGGTTTGAGATTTTCCCCAACCAACTCAATTAAAGAAAGATTATATGATTTAAAATATTTAATACGAGCAGAGTTAAAAACAGAGCGTTCAATTAAAATATGTTTCACTGTAAGAGGGCAGACACAATGATTATACATTGGGAGGCTCTTTCCTACGAAAAGGTGTCTATGCGGTTATCTTGTGTGACCATTACGTTGACGTGTCATAATAACATCTCGTCTTCTGCATGAAAGTAGATTCCATTGAAAGATTATTGGTTTTATATGATGCAACTTATTATCTACTTGTAGATTCCATTGATCCTGCAAATGTCATAAATATCCGTTTTCATGTATTTTAATATATTGCAGTATGGAACGGTGGTAGAGAAAGTACCGGATGTAAATTTTACAGCGTTATCAACTTTTTTGTTTTCTTTGATACCTACATGAGAAGGAATCCAACAAAAAACTAATTCTATATTTGAAGATTTTAAGTTATAGATTATTTTTAAAGTTTTATTGATCAAAGGACGAGATGAATAAGTTGGGTGACTTAATGATTGTAAAACACTCATGGATCATTAAAAATTTGTATGAATATATTTTGTGCCATGTTCGATTTTTTAAAATTTTGGAAGGGATTTTTAAAATTAAAGCTCTTTTCGTGCCGCGGTGAAAAACCCTCGTCTCTTTCATGACAGAAATGTTATATAATCCATAGCCCTCGATTAAAATTTGCACTCTTCTCTAAATGGAGGTATGGACAACTTTTTTGCGCTGTATAATCTATCTAAAAATAAACTTTTGTCCAAAAAAGATAAAAAAGATGATAATATTCTAAAACAGTATTGAAGGGACAATATTTGTCACCTTAGTGAAGGTTCAAAACTGTCTACATACAAGCTTTTGACGGGGGATGTTCGAAATGCTCCGGAGCATTTCGAATAGTTAATGTTGCATGGTGTACGGCGTTCAGTTTGCATAAAACAGATTTTCTGACCATGCAACCATAATCCAGTTTGGAACGGATAAGAGCATGATATAAGCTGAAAAGACAAGTTCGATCTGAGTCCCATGATATATGTGCTAAAACTTTTAAAATATTCAGTGATTTTTCACATCTTTTACGAAGATTTAAAATATGAGAGCGAAACGTAAGTTTTTGTCAAAAATTAATCCTAAAAATTTGATTTCGTCAACTATGTTAATTAAAATATTGTTCCAATAAATTTCAGGATCAGGATAAAGTCTCCTTTGTCTACAGAAATGCACACAAGCAGTTTTGGTGCGAGAGAAGCAGAAGCCGCTTTAATTTCTCCTAATTGTAATTTTATTTAAGGCCTGTTGAAGTTGTCTCTTAATATTGTTCATTTCTCTACCCATGAATGAAATTCGGGGGTCTTCAACATATAAAAGAGTTTTTACAGATGGAGGGATATTGGAGACGATTTTATTTATTTTAATAATGAACAGAGTAACGCTTAAGACACTCCCTTTAGGCACCCCTTCTTCTTGAATAAAAACATCTGATAAGGTGGAGTGAAGTTTTACTTTAAAATATCTGAATAAAAATTGACTTTAAAATATCTGAAAAAAACTGTTGAATAAAAATTGGAAGGTTACCCCTTAAGTCGTACTCGTATAAATCCCTTAAAATGCCATACCTTCAAATATGATTGTATGCCTTCTCAATACCGAAAAAAATTGATACAAGATGTTTGTTTTGAATAAAGGTATTTCTTATTTGTGTTTCAAAAGCGGCTAAATTATCAACAGTAGACCTGTTTCGTCAGGAAAGGATTAAGGACCCCGAGGTAAAATTTCTCCTTAACAGCAGATTGTATGTATGTGAAATCTATTTTTTCCTATCAATCTCCCCCTTTACTTATTTCATCCTACTTTACTACTACTACTTTAATCCTATTTTAGCAGATATCTCAGTTATTTTTTAGTAATAATTAAATCTTCACAATGCATCTACATATTACCTTCAAACGGTTTTTTCGAATGTATGAGGTCGTGATTATAATATTGGACTCTGAAATTTAAATTAGATTACTTGAAAAATTTCTTGTATAATTCTGAAAAAAAAAGAGCTTCCGTGGTAAGAAATTTCTTTTTCAGAAAAGTAGCTTAAATAATTTAATTAACATCCCAATTTCAAATGTGGGCCAATGAGATTTGCGAAACTTATACGATTTACTTCGATCTAATCATGATGTCACGTGATTTATGAATTCAAGTGTGGACAAATCAGCTGTGCAGAGGTGGAGCCAGGCTGTTGCGAGAAAAGTATCAACAATTCTCTTATCACAATCATCAGAGGAATTTTAATCATCAGTTATTTCTTTTTAGCTTAAGGGCGAAACAACGCTGAGGAATTTTAATCATTGGTTATTTCTTTTTAGCTTAAGGGCGAAACAAAGCGGAGTATTTATAAGCAAAATAATAAAAAGAGACGATTCGGATGACGATACAAGAAAAATCGAAAAATGAAATGAAATATAATGTGGCTGACTAATACAAATTAAAAAAACGTCTTCTACTTTTTCGAAAACAACGAAACATACATTTTTTTGTTGATAGCTTAATCTTGGGACATGACACTGTTCAACTTAATATTGTAAAAATTTTCCAAGTATTAATTTTTGCAAGAGATTCATCCTTTTCCATTTGTTTTAATTCTTAACTTGACTTGTACAGTGTCGCAAAAGTCGAGAATATCCTTTAGGTAACTACTACAGTAGAAAATCGTATTCTTCCAAAGAAATACAATCTACCCATTTACATATAAATACAGACCATGATACGGTGTATTACCAATTAGCATCAGTACTTTAAATAAACACCTGTTTAACTTCCACTTGACATCCGTGAACAAACAAAAATTATGAAAATACACGTAACTTTTCAATTTGCATTGTTTCGTCTTAATATTCCAAGGCTTCATTGTATTCTAAAACATAACCGCTGAAAAGAACGTTTATACAACTTTTCTCTTTTTCTTGCAATGCTTGATTTGATAGGAAAAATAAGTCTTCTTGACCACTTTTTTTTCCAAAATAACCCCGACTCGTCAGCTTTAAAGACCTGGTCAGATGTGTTGGTGGCAATCATTTCAACAAATGATGTTGGATACCGTGGCTCTGCAACTAAATCAGCAACCACTCAATCTTGAATTATGTCGAGAATGCCTATGCTTTGGTTTAAAGGTTTTGAAGTAACGATAGCTCTCAGAAAAAGATAAGTATTTTTCAGTTTAATAAGTAGGTGGTAGCAGATTCTTAACTTTTTTTTTTTTCATAAATCCACATGCATGCACGTATAGATTCCATCTGCTACATTTTTTCCACGTAGGACACCGATTTTTTCTTAATCTTCTTTCCCCCCCTAAAACCTATTGAATCCATTATGCTTTCTTAAATTCGTTAATCCTATGTAAACTATCTAAAATTTTGATTTTTGTTTCGAAAACTATAGTTTTATTCATTTTTTTTTAAAAAAAATCTTTCGAAATGGTAAGACCTATCAAATTCTGAATGAACTATAAAAAGGCTGGAAAATCTTTAATTGCTTATAAAAGTAAGTAATCATAACTTTTAAAGTGTTCTGATTCTGAATAGTACATCCTTCAACTGCGCAGATACATAAATAAATAGACTTGGTGTGTATGCGAGAAAGGGAAAAAATACTCATTTTAGGTAATAATCTAATCGAATGGTAGTGAAAATTAAATGTTGAAGTACATGCGCCCCGTAATTTTTTTAAAATAGTATTTTAAACCTTCCCCTCCCCCCAAAGAAAAAAAAAACTCTCAGAAGTGAAATCGTGTAAATTAAAGTGTTGTGGGGATATGTATATTACGACTACTAATAACTGAAAACGGGAAGTTAATTCTGAAAATGAATTATTAAGTTAAGAAGGCAGGATAAATCAGAATTTAAGAAAGAATCAATATAATTTAAAGAAATAAGAACATTATTTTTTTTATCCTCAACATCTTACGAGTAAATCACCTCTCAAAAACGCCAGCGTTGATTTTCGAATTGTTTTGTTGAAATATTCTGACAATAGATGCCGCCACGAACAATTCAATTGATGGTCTTCAAAATGAAATATTGACATTTCTGTCAAAATTAAGCAAACATTTATTGCGTTCTTGTCTCAAATGGCTCCTTTTAGTTTCAGATTTTCCAACTCATTTGTTCCTGAATCAGTGGCGTTCCTCAAATACTGATAATCTTATTATTAGCAATAAAATGGTAGCATTTAAAATTATGGTAATTTTTTAATTAATGACAAAAATGAGACTAATTAATGATAAAAAAAAAAGTTCGTCCTTTTGGACTCAGTAAGGCTTCAGAATATTAAAGCAGTCCTAATTCATCTAAACTGTTTTTATTAATTGAACATTAGTTATATTTTGATGTTTTTGTTAATATTTATTTTAGAAATGTATATATAATGAAGAAAAACTACTAAAAAAATGTTTTAGAACTTTATAACAGTCGAGCTTAGAGAATTTGCTGCCGATTTGTTATGTGCCAAGAAATTTGTGTTGTCGAAGTCGTATCTACCTATAACATACACCTACCTTACATATTTACACATTTTGTCTGTGAAACAGGTTTTTCGGCAATAGCTGTCGCTCTGCCGGGAAGACAACAAATTCCAAAATTTCCGCGTAACGTTATTTTAAAAAAAAAATTTAATCTTTAAAATAAGCTTACATCTTTTCATCAACTCTAAGTGGGTACCAAAACTTCTGCATACTACTATTAAAATAATAAATATATTTCTTACGATCATTGGGAATTAATTTTGATTGAAATTGAGATTATTTTTTAAAGTCAATGTTCCAATAAAATATAGCACAATAAATACACTCAAAAGGAAAGTGAATTCATTTAATGGACAGATAAATTTAATGGTATTTCGTGTGAAATGATATAGCTATGTAAATATTAATATCGAAAACAACTCCTTAAAATTTTTTAAGCCTTCAAATTGTGCTTGATGTTATACGAATGATTTGATGGTTACGAATCATTCAACATTCTATGTAAAGATACAAAAATATTTATCTCTAATATCCATTTTTAGGGTAATACTAACTTAATAACTTCTAGTGTATTTTCGGCAATACTAAATATATTTGTTTTAAATTCTTAACTGTCGATTTGAATTTTCAGGATGCTTGAATGTCCTAACATATTAATGAGACTAACATAATATACACACATAGTATTTATATATATATACTCTATAACAAAAAAAAACGACGCACCCAGGAGGAGTTGTCCGATGGAAACAAAAATTGGCGAATAGGAAAATTATATACAGAAAAGACAATGATTAAAATTTCTGAAAAATTGAGTGATTTATTTCAGAGTTACATAGTAACAAAGTAACGAGCTCAGTAAGGTGTGGACCCACCTCTAGCCTGATGCCAACTGCCACACGACGTGGCATAGAGTGATAAAGCTCCCTGATGGTCTCCTGCGGTATTTCTTGCCAAATTTGCTGCAATTGTCGGGTTAGGTCATCAACATTCTTGCCTTCCCATCATATCCCAGACATGCTCGATTGGAGAGAGATCTGGCTGGCCAAGGAAATGTTTGACAGGCTGTAAGACAGTTCATAGCAACACATGGCGTTTGTGGTCTGGCATTATCTTGCTGAAAAATAAGGCCAGGCTACTGCAAAATGAACGGTAGTAAAACAGGTCTCAAAATATCTTCGACGTACCACTGTGCTGTAAGTGTGCCTCCAATGATGACCAAAGGGGTCACGCTATCAATGGAAATGACACCCCAGACCATAATTCCTGGTTGAAGGCCTGTGTGGCGTGATATAGTAAAAGCAGGATCGGCATGCTATCCGATCTCGACTCGACAATATGCAGGAGTGAGTGGCAGGTGGCGTTGCGGTCGGTACGAGAGTAGATTTCCCTATATCAGCTGCCTGTGAATGGTGATGGTGAACACTCGTGTGTGGGTCGCACGTTTGAGGGTTGATAACGATGAATCAGGCGCTGTGACAATTGACCTGACAATCTCTCTGTCCTCCCGATCTGCTGTGGTCCTAAGTCGACCGTTACCATTATGACGCTGAAATCTGCCATTGTCCACCCATTCTTGCCGGCATCTTCTCATATTTGCATCATTTCGCCCCATATGACGAGTGATTCTCCAATTTGCAAAACCTGCCTCTTTCAATCCAATGATACGACCTCTTTCAAACTCTGACAGTTGCTCGTAATGAGCTCGAATCTTGCGGCGATTCATTTTTTCAGTCGTTGAAAGGTATCCTAAATCGCAATGAAATAGAAAATTTGACCATTCGATTGGGAATACGCGCTGTAGCTCCCGCTTTTCGCTCATTGGTTACCAAATTTTAATCATTTAGCATGTTCGGTCTAAGTGTTTTTGCGTACGAAATTTCATTACAATTGGGCAACTCCTTCTTGGTGCGTCGTTTTTTTGTTATAGAGTGTATATATATATATATATATATATATACACATACAGATGGTTATCAAAATAATGGAAACACCTTAAATTTATAAAGAATCCCTTATTAGTATGATGTAGGACCGCCTTTGGCATATAATACAGCTTGAATTCTCCTAGGAATCGATTCATACAAGTGCTGATTAGTGTTTAGAGGACTATTGTACCATTCTTCATAGAGATATTGTGAAAGTTTTGGGAGAGATGCCGATGGAGGATATCGATTCCTTACTGAACCTAAAATAGACCAGAAATAAACCGTATCTAAAATAAACCAGAATGGTTCAATTACATTGAGGTCACGTGACTGTACGGGCCAAGGTAGATGTTTAAGCTGATCCATGTGTTCATCAAGCCATGAATGGGCAAGTCCCAAAGAATGGATAGGGACATTATCATTCTTTGGGACTTCCTGGAAAATTCCAACACCTTCAGGAAACAAAGTTTGATTTATAGGATGGACCTGGTCAGCTAAAATTTTTCTATACTTCTCCCCAGTGATCCTTCCTTTCAGGGTTACGATTGGTTTAGCAGAAGACCGCGACATGGCTGCCCATATCATGACAGATCCCCCTCCATGCTTGACAGTTGGAGGAGGCAATCACGATCATACGCTTGTGCAGGTGTCCTCCAAACGTGCAACAGTCCTGTTGTAGGGGGAAATATGAAAGACTATTCGTCAGATCTTATTACTTTCTTCTACTTATCAATTGACCAGGTTTTGTGAGTGCGACACTACTGTAGACGACGTTTGGCATTAACCTCTGTGACAAGTGGCTTGAGAATTGCTGCTCAGTCGTAAATGTTCTGTTTATGAAGATGTCTTCTAACTATAATTATTGACACAGGAGACTCCAGATACCGATTGAGCTATGCGGTCACTTTTGCTACAGTTGTTTGCTTTTAGACATTACAATCCGCTTCAATAACCATTGGTCTCTTTCATTGAACTTCTCTTTCCGTCCACTATTTTGCTTAGCTGCGCAGTGTGTATGCTGTCATGACATGGTGGGCACTCTTCGAAATCATCAAACACACCTATTTTTTTCCTCGAATGTTTCCACTACGTACTTCTTCACTTGAGACGTCTTGTGCGAAGACGCGCTGAGTCATGTTGAAACAAAACATACTGGAATTCAAGCAACAGCAGACTTCCCCCAAAATAGGATATTACGTCCTTCAGAATTTTTCCCATTAATGTTCGCTGGTAAAATATTGGGCCTATCAGCCTGTTATTGTAAATTCCCTACCAAACTTTAATCGAAAACCGCTTTGATGTCAAACGTCAGCAGAACATGTACTATTTTTCAGCGCCCGGTAATGGGTGTTCTGTATATTACAGATTTCATTCCGTGAAAAGGATGCATTAACCGCAGTCCTCTCGATTGGGAATTCATGCATACCACTGTGCTACAATGCGGACTCATTTTTCGTCCGAGAGATAATCTTTTCTCCTTTTGTTCAAATTTCAGGACATCACAGTTTTGGAAATCACAAACAAACATATGACCGTTTTAAGAGTTCTGTTTTTTCTATGAATGACCATAAGATGTCTTTTAGTACTAAATTGACGATGCTTTACAACTTTCTAACTCCCTTTAACCCTCTATCTCGTATAGATTTCGAGATTTTACCCCAATTTTCAAC
>BMAW01121092.1:989335-1067091 GCA_019974015.1 Nephila pilipes | reverse complement strand
TAAAGAAGAGACTGCATAAAGAGTGGAAAACGAGAAGGACCTCTTTGTTGCAATGGGTGGATAGATTCTTCGGAAGCGAAGACCAACTACATCTTTTAACTTTGGCTAGGGCCGAAGGAGCAAATAATGTGTATGAAACACATTTGGAGAACAAGCAAAGATTTGATCTCCATCGCAGATCCCATTCTTTCACTGCAGGAGATCTCGTGTTATACGACTGGCCGAAAAAAGGAGATCACAAACTGTCTCCCATTTTCAAAGGACCATTTGTGATTGTACGTCCAGTCGGGGCCGTGTGTTACGAGATCAAGTCTACGACACAGCAGAACAAATATATAAAGGTTGTCCACGTACAACATCTTCGCCCTTACTTTACACGAAATACACCAACCATCGAGGAAAACAGTACAGACGAAGAGACTGAGAGGTACTAAGCCGTCATCAAAAGTTTTGTTTCTTTTACGCTTCAATTTTAAAATTTATTTTTGTCTATATAAATTTCATATTGAGCGGGGCCGAATGTAAGGTTCACATAAAGTGAATCGATGAAATAATTGTAATCGTATTCTTATTACTTTATGTTATAAATAACGAATGTTGGCAACGTATGAATATAGTCGGTACGAGATGTAAACAGAACTATTACGCTTATTCTAATTGTTTATTTCGACTAATCAGTTGTTATTTATGAACTAGTTGATCATAAACCAACCTTATAAATCCCTAATGAAAAGGGCAGATAACAAATAGATCAAATGAAATATGAGATCAGTCAACTAGATCTGAAAAAAGAAAAGAAAAGTATTGGGAACGAAAAACCACAATAGCTGGAAAAGGATTTGCACAGATGGAGAGGGGAAAGTAGAAGAAATCTCGTACAAAAACACCTCTGCACCAAATGGGGAAACAGTTGGTGAAACAAAAGAAAGATTCCAAAATTGGGACGTTCTACTTCAACGAGGGAATGACAAGATTAATAAAAAGAGAAGACGTACTCTCTTTGACCCCGGGAGATAATACTATAGCATGGTGCGAGACGGAGGTCAAATGTCTTCCAACTTCATTAACGAACGGTTTGAAAGTCAAAATTTACGACATACGTGTTTTTGGTGACACAAAGGGAAATAGTAACTTCCACACAGCAGGTCAAAATTCCCCTTCTTTGGAGAACCAAAAGAGAAGAAATGTGATAACCACTACACGTGTACGTATGGAACTGGGGAAGGAAATCCACAGCTGGAAGGGAAAAAAGGCCCCCTGCTCATGTCGTGACCAGAAGAATTCTGAGGGATTCAGCAAAGGACAGTTATAGGTGTTCCCCTTCAGATAAGATCGCTTTCAACTCCTCCCCCTTCCTTGTTGTTGGTGGCCGGGAAAAGCGGTGAGAACTTCCTTTAAACTTTGTTTTGTTAGCTACGCTATCGAGACATTAAACAGGAAAAAAATAGGCACTCTGAATTTTAGGACGGTATCTTCCTTATTATACTATTTAGAAGTTTTTCAGCAATTTTTTATGAGTGATTCCTTATGAAAGTTTCAATATGTAGAAGCACTGCATTAATTGAGCGAGTTTTATCTAAAATTGAATAATTGATTTAGTATTTTAAGGATTTTATTGATTACTTTTTTTATGAAATATTTGAATGTTTTTAAAGACTGAGAACTTAAAGAGTTTTTAATTTTGATTAATTGGAGAATTATTGAACGCGAGTATTTTAGGGGTTATTTTATTGATTGAATTTTCGAGTGAGGACAAGTGATCTTAAATATGTCAAAAAATGTTTTTTACGTTTGAGGGATATATTATGAAGAGTAGAATAATTGATATCTCGAAGCGAATATGTGAAGGTGTAAGATAATCAGCATTTTAAAATATTGATAATTAATATTTTAAAGTGTATGACTATTTTAGTATTTAAAAGTGCATACGAATTGGTATTTTAATGTGTACGAGAAATAGTATTTTAAAGTGTAGGAAAATTTATGTTTTGAAATGTAGAATAATTAAGATTTTCATTAAGTCTTAAATTAAAATTGTTTCTCTAAGTGAAGAAATATTTTTGTGTATACGTGTAGGGAATTATAGATAACGCTCAATGAAATAAATGTGCGAGTATGAGAGTGATGATTATGCAAAAGAAAAAGGGAGAATTAACTTTAACGAAGTAATATGCTCATCGAATGTTTTGTTTTTATTTCATTATTTGAAACAAGTAATATTTTATTTTTATAAGGATTTAATAAGATTCTTAGAATTGTTTAAATGATTGTTTTATGTTTTAAGGAATTTCTTTTTATTTTCTGTGTGAGCCATTTCGAGACTTGAAAGTCTACGAGAGTTAAGCGTTTTCTATGCGTATGAGAATTAACAATTTTAAGCATGTAAAAAAATTTAATACTCAGAAGTGTGTGAAATTAATGCTTTGGAAGATATGAATTTGATAATTTTATTTATAGACGATAATAAAGAATTTGTAGGATATGAATTTGATATTTGATTTTTTTTAAATGTTTTAAAGCGTTTAAATATTGTTTCTTTTAATGATAAATATTATTTCGCATTTAGTGTTAATCATTATGAACAAATTTTGTTTTGTGAAAATGTTTTGAACGTTCATTTTAAGGATTTCAACTGCAGAGTTAAATTTGTAAACAATTGTAACGTCATAGATCGGTGGAGAGATGTAGTGTTCACCCCCTCCCCTCCCCGAGCAATGATTCAGAAGTTACTGCTACGTGGTGCTAGAAATACCACCCGTGAGAAATTAGAAAGAGAATGTTTTGTATATGGAATTTGAAGGTTCGATAGCGGAGGAACATTAACATTAGGCCCCCTGGGAGTGCTATAAGCATTTTAGTTCCAGATTAAAAGTTTGTTAAGCTTTAAATGTAGGAACTCATTTCGCTATATCTCCCAACCTTAAGGAGACATCACAGGCAGTAACAAACTTTAAATAATCTCTTTCATAATTTATTTTCTGACAAGCTAGTCTTAGTCATGAAATTGACATGGGAATCATCCACCAGTTGCATCGTGGTTCTATCGATATGATAGGGTTTAACACAAAATTATTGATTGCCTCATAGATAAAATCTTACGGGAACAATTCCGATTCAGTCTGGTAAGCTCCATTGTAAACTGACAAATTTGCTGCAGATTATAAAAAACTACACGTCATTAAGAAATCTCCCCATTATCCGTTACCTTAATTGAGGCTTTACTGTTGATTATTCCTAAATAAAACAACAGTAGATCACCGATCCGGTATTTTTTCAGTTAGTTGTAAACTCTTGATAATCCAGAAACTGATTTTGTAACTGAGAACGGACTTCTGAATCCACTTGGGATTTATTCTTTCGGTTTATCAGGCTGTGGTCCCAATTATTAGCTCACAGTTGACATTATTTTGAAGTCTGTCACAAAATTGTAAAATTTCTTTGTGTTTATATGGATGACTATTTATTTATATAAATATAATGATTTGTTTTTATATGGATGACTATTTATTTATATAAATATAATGATTTGTTTTTATATGGATGACTATTTATTTATATAAATATAATGAATTGTTTTCATATGTATGAATATTTATTTATATAAATATAATGATTTGTTTTCATACGTATGACGAATTCATAGCATCGATGTCTTTTTCCGCAACATATTACATATTTAAGAGCCGAACTGTTACAAAAAGCGCGTTTAACATTACATAGAGAAAAAACGTCATTTTCTCTCGTGTCAGGAGTCAAAATACTTCAGTTTAATTATCAATTATAATAGCATACATATAGCGATCTTAAGAAAGTAAAATCATTTTTAGAGATACCGGTGTACAAGAATCAACGCGAATTATCAAAATTCTTGAGCATGACGAACTGAGATCAAAATTTTATAAGACATTATATCAAGTTGCATGAAACACCATATGAGTTCAAGCGAAAGGAGTTCACACTGCGTAAAAAGTTTTTGAAGCTTTAAACACACCTTAATGACCATTCCTGTGTTAAAGTAAGTTAATTTTAACTTCCTCTTCGAGGTACATATTATCGGCATCAGTGCTGTGTTGACACAGTAAGAGAAATCAATTGCATACACTTCATGTACCTTAAATGTGAAGGAAAGAGTATATTTAACCGGAGTACCGGCATTACAAAAATTCACGTCTTATTTTGGTCACTTAACACGTTGGGTTATTCGCATTTTTTCTTCTTTAACCTTGGGGACTTAATAACAATTTGAATTGCATAAAATTACAATTTCTTACAAAACAAAATGAAACGTGATTACGTAAATTAGATGAAGAAAGAAGTAAGGTGAATTAAAGACGGTAATTTATACTCAGGAACATTAAAAACAGCGTACCTACAAGGGAACTTCGACTTGAAAAGAAATTTAAAACACATAATAATACGGATGAGAGATTCACTTGATCCGAAAATCAAAACAGTGAAACACAACGCAACTTCAACAGCGCTTCGGACCATCTCCTGATGTTTTACTTGCCGCCATACGGTCCGGCATTGAGTTGATTAGACGTCGAATGTTCAGAGGCAGATGGGTCCACAAATCTTGAACAGTTACCTTCAAATCAAGTACACAATGACACGGTAGCATCTGGCGTTTCAGTTGGTGTCACAAATGCTCTAAAGGAAGGGGACAAGTCCGGGAGAGGGCCGGTGATGGAAGAGTTTGATCATGACGTAGAAAGTCTTGAGCTATATGTAGACACATTATGTTGCTGAAAAATTGCCCCTGGAAGACGTTTTAGGAAAAATGCCAAGTGGGGTCGAAGAATGTGATCAAGATAACGCTGATCCGTTAAAGTTCCCCGCACCAAAATTAGAGTGAACCGGCTATCATAGGCTACGCCCCCCTGACCATTACATCTTTTGCTCGGGAAATATGGTATATTATATATATATATATATCATGGTATAACAGTATTATTCCATGGTTAACGGTATTATTCTACCCATAGCGTGGGTAGAATAATACCGTTCACCATGACGTTTCCACACCCGTATGCGGTTATCATCCGTCCCAAAAGCGGACCGATATTAATCATTAAACACTACGTTTTACCAATCTGTAGCATTTCACTTCACTCTGACTTGGCACCACTGTAGACGGAGTTGCCAAACGATACACGAAATATCGTACATCGGCAATACATAAAAAGGGCACCTGGATTGCAGATTCATTTCCACAAAGCGTCGGGAAAATGGTTTGCAGAATAACTGGCAGCTATGCATCTTTTTGTACAGTAGAACAAGTCACTGTGAAATCAACGAGCGCTTGCCGCATGATCCTTCGATCTTCTCACCTTGTCGCTACAGAATCCGGTACTCCGCACGTGAGTACCATCTCATGTCCGCTGCTCCCAACATGTTATGACGGCACATTCCGAATGATCGATCTGATTAGCAACATGACGCGAACAACCTGTGTTTTTCATGCCGATAATCATGGCCCTTTCAAACTCACTTAAATAAGCGAAATGCCTTTTCACACATCTACCTGGCATTCTTCGCATCTACCTGGCATTCTTCGCATCTACCTGGCATTCTTCACAGAATCGGAATGTAATCGTTACTTTCATGAATCTTCCACTGTGTGTCGGTTTATAAAGGACTCACTTCATATTTTTGTGCCAATGCAGGACATGTGGCCATGCGCATTGGCCGCAAACTTGGATCATATTCATATCGGACATCATGCAACTACTTTTGCAAAGTTTTGCGATTGTAACTTAACTCACTTCTTTCTTGATGCGCTATTTTCAATATTCCCTAGTGTACAAATGAAATAGAATTGGAAGGGAAATAGAAGATAACGTGTCAGACTGATATATAATTGGATGTTGTGTTAAAGCATAACAGTTAGTCATCAGGATTGAAGCGATTTTTTTTTTGTAAAAGTATTAAGATAAGAATCGGCTGTTTGTGCGAAGTGATTGAATCAGCGCGAGTGAATTGGTAAACTAAGACTTTATTAGTTGATCGTAATTAAGAATTGATGAGTTAAGTGGGATGCAAGAGAGAGTGACCTTATTTTTCCTTCAGTGATAAATTATTTTATCTTGTTCTTACGTATGTAAAAAGTGATACTTTAGTGCATATTCGTGTGAGTGGTGGTTTGAATGATTTTCAAATAGCGGTTCAATCCCCAAGCATTTGTTATTGTCCAAATGGGGGTGTATTCCAAATCTTTGTAATTTCTCTTCAGATTATTAAATTTACTACACTATTCATTAATTATGGAGAGTTTCACAAGTTTAAAAAACGAGTTAACACAGACGTTACGTTTCACATTTGAGAAACTCTTTCAAAAAATGAATCGCGACTTATGGGTACAGAAATATAAAAATGTATAGAATAAGATAGATGTGATAACATTTATAAGCAAAGAAGAATTTAATATGAGATTTATTGGTAGAGAGAGTAAAGAGGTATAGGGTTCGAAGTTAGTGAGGATCTGTAAACGGACAATGAGTCTGATCCACTTACAAATTCTTCTACAGACTCGGATCCGATAGTGACAGTAGTCTTTTCGTAATATCTATCTTAAAATTCGGACGTGTGCAGCGACATAATCCACAGATGTCATAATAATAATTTTGCGCAGTGATTATTGCGATATTTGAAGAGACCCAAATGCATGGTTCGATTGTGATCATTTGGTCACTATTGAATCATTAATTAAGGATTAAATGATTCCGGGGAGTCTAAGATAGGTAAAAAACTACTCATTACTTAAAGTACAGTAGTAGTAAATGCATTTTGTCAAAATGGTATGAAGGATAAAAAAAAATTCAAACTAATACGTTTTGTACCCAACTTTTACCTCATATGCAATAATTCCAAAGTAAGTAATAATTCCAAATAAATCAAGTCAAGGATCGATGTAGACATCTTTAGTGAAGAAATAGTATATGAACTCTATTTAAACTAATTTCAAGAATATATATATTCGTGTGTAAGGTTCTTTCTCATTCTCTTTTTTTAACGCCTACAATTGTAGACTTAAAAATAGTATCTATGTAGAGTAAAGTGGCTATTCAGTGAGACCATTTATAGCGCTCCTTCGCATTGAAGTTAAGAGTCAGCTCTCGAAAACTATACAAGATAGATCCAGTCAACTAGAAAGTTGTAGAACAATATATATTTTGTGCCAATCAGATAATTTGAATTCTTTATTCAACTCTGTTGCGTTTCGAGATGCTTGGAAAACATATAGAGAAAAATGAAGTGATGAAGTGTCACCAACTTAGGACTCGAAGTAAAGAATGTAGCTTAAGTTGAAGCAGAACTTTACAGTGAAAAATTTTAGAAAGCGCAAGAACAGCACATTGAAAATTCTGGTGGATGTTGCAATCTACTCTCCGTCACACATTTCGATTGAATTTCTCAGCATATCAAATGACTCGTTGCCTTCATTAGACGATCGGGGGGGGGGGGCTTATACAATTCAATGGTACGGTGAATGTACGTGATGATTTGTTGTTCAAATAAGGAATCATTTTACGACTGCTCATGCAGACCCTTTTCTACAGGTTCCATGACGATCCCGCCAGTGCACATAATGGCCTTTCTTGTATTGTAACAACATTTATCGCCTCTCAATCTCCGTGGCAGAACCTCAGAAATTCTCTTCTATATCAAATGAAACGGCCAACGAAGGTGGATCCATTCTGGCATGTTTCGTGGCGTATAGGAAATGCGAAGGGAAGAACGCATTTCCTATACGCCACATTGTACGTGTTCTTTTCTCACTTGGATGGAAATACGACAGAACGAAAATCTGAGAAAAGTAGTTTAAAAATTAACTAAAGTACACTTAAAAATATCTGTAAAATTGAGGGGGAAAGGAGCGCTTGGTTTTTGTCCGGGATTCCAGTATACATAGGTATGATAAAATTTAAAAACTTGAAATTGTGGTAAAAATTCGTGATGAATCGAATGAATTTCTGTTAGTTTTTTTTTTAAATCACGGTCCAGAAATCATTTCAGAATCTTATGATTTTGTAGGCAACTCTGCATATAGCAGAAGATGCGTGATACAAGCAAGGCGCCTCTACGAAACGTGGTAATTCACTGTTCTGGGTCACGTATCATCCACTTCGCTATAAGTTTACGTTTTTCAAGAGTACAAATTAAAATAGAACTGAGTGGATATAGAGCAACGGAGTATATCATTCCTATAGTTTGATAGTTTTAAGAAAATCTTAGGGCAAATGCTTTGTTTTTTCTACCGATGCTATAAAAACCCAATTTCATTAGAAAGCAAAAGAGATTAAATTTATTCATAAAATAACATATCAAATAAATGTTTAAGAAAACGATTCATTTAGAAATGGTAAGGAGATTATTGTATTGTAAATTTCCAAAATATTTGAGGAGTATTTAATATCTAAAGGAATTATGTATCTTTTGATGTTGAAATGGAAACATATATCCGAATTCTTAACGAAATTTAAACTTTCTAAAAATTTAGGACAATTTTCTGATCTTTTAAAACGTTTTTCTGAATTTCACTTGGTGTGTGTGTGTCATCAAATTTTCGATCGTTAATTTAACCAACTTCCCATCAAGCTAGAACTCTGAAACCTTGGGAATCGTTCTCACTCGCCTAACAATGTGATATTTAGACATTTGCGACAAGTTTTAGCTAGTATTTTCTTCAATAATGCAGTTTATCCCAACCACTTGGCGCGATTTCAAAAATTGGCACCAAACTTGGCGATTTTTTTTGTTTGGCTGAACGTTAAGTCCGTAAAACGGACCAGGGTAGCCACATTTGGCAAAATACTGCCAAATAATTCTTGTCGCCAAGAGTGATTGGGTTAAACTGCATTCCAACCATTTAATTTACCGGAGGAATTAATTAATTTGTTACTTTTAACGTTTTTATGTATTTCACTTGGTGTGTGTATCATCAAATTTTCTATCGTTAAATTAACCAACTTCCCATCAAGCTAGAGCTCTGAAATTTCGGGAACCGTTCTTACTTGCCTAACAATGCAATATTTAGATATTTGCGACCAGTTTTAACTAATATTTCAATAATTTTTCTTAATAAACTTTGCCACTATATAAAAACGTTGGTTTTTTTTTTATCTCGAATTATTATTAATGTGCTTTTCGCGTCTATGACTATAGTGATCGAGAAACATATAAGCATCAATACCTGGATCAACAAATTTACGCTTCTTGCTGTCCAGTGCTGAGTTTGAGACCAGTATACTCATATTGGGACAATTTTTTTTTTGAAATTTCTTCTGACTTTTGTAAGGAATACGAATAGAGTTTCATCGTAAGTATGATGTTTCAGATTTACTGCAGGTGAATGAATTATGTAATGTAAACAAGATCATACGAAGAACACGTTTTGCATAAAGGAACAAATATCTTTGAGGCGTGTTTCAAATTATATTTTTACCCAAGATTGTTTAAATATCATGGTTTTGAAACTGAAATGGCCGGAATGAAGTACGAAATAAAATGACAGGAAATTGATGGCTTACAATACTTTATTAATCACCATCAACAGTGGTGCAACGTTACCAATGTGTGGTCAGGGCCGTTGCCATGTTCGTAGAAATGCTGTTCTCTAGACTCAATGAAGTCCTGCACTGGCCGAATGAATTGTCAGACATTTCTGGTACACATAACTCAAATATCGAAAGAAATGGTAAACAGATGAGGATAAGTCAGATAATTACTCATTATGAAGAAAACATTCGTAATCTGACTTGTGAATGTGCTGCATGGTTACAAGCTAGATATGAGGATTCACTTTATCTTGAAGCAAGAGAACATGTCTATTGACCAATGCAGGTTGCTAATTATACATGAAGCTCATGTTCACACAATATCAATCTAAATGAGTCGTATGACAGTGTGGAAGAAAAGAGTAGTGATTAACGCCAGCGACAGACAGTAAATAACACTTATTTCGGATGTAATGATGGCTTCGAGGTCACGCACTCCTAAACAAATGGGAAGGACGTGTCTGGTTGTTGCAGAATTCGCTTTTTAACCCTTGTCACAATTCGTTGGTGAAACCTTGCTCTAACACATCTGCGTGAGAGGGCAGACCTCCAAACGCTGACATAAAGGAGTCAATGAAGCACCCTTATGTCGGACTTCCGTATCTAACCAAGGATCGTCAGTTGAATAACGGACATGAAGTCTTATGCACAGTTTGGCGATAATCTGTTACACTTAAGGAAGCAAATGCGGTCGGTAGCCACAGGGCTTATTTTCGTGTTCCGTATCTGTGCTGCGGAATTTGGAGATTGATTTTCTCGTCCACTGTTCTTCCGGTGTAAGTTCGGTTGATGTTTTCAACGGCATCTCCAGCCTTATGGTCCAACTTAATTCGTATATGTAGAGTAACTTTATTTGCCCGACTTCCATGATTAATTTTCACGCGGTGGAGATTACGCTTGTTTACCCGTTGCTTCTGTTTGCGTCACAGACACCTAACCTACCCAATTGGCAAGTATCTGTGTACTTTTGGTCTGCCGTCACCAAGTTCACGTAACAGTCATTTCATTTGCAACAACTTAGTAGATCAATAAATTGCCTTTATATTTCTCATTCGTAAAATTGAGGGAATATAATTATATATATATATATAAAGAAGCCTTGCTGTCAAAAAGAAATACTTTGTTAAATTATACAATACGTCTTTAGATATATTAACAAAATAACAATTTTAATATATATACCTAACAAGTCCTTAGACGCTTCCACTTCCATGTTTCATTGTTGGAAATAAATTCATGGGATGCATTTCTGTGTTTCGTTTTTTCTACATCATTCCTCAAACGTCTGATCCAAAAACATTATACTAACTTCCGTCAAAAAAAGAAAAAACCCTGTTCTAGAGCTCCGAGATTCTATTTACGTTACGTTTTGTATAGGGAAGGATAATCTTAAAACTTTTCGATTCTTTTCATTCTCAAAGATTTTTTTTTTTGCTCTACACGGCCTTCGAAACCTTGCTGCTAGATGCATTTCGAACTATACCTACATATATGACTATTTCTCTATTTTTTTTTAAAATTCTGTTGCAAGCCTAGGAGCACTTATTTTTAGATTTTTTTGAACGAATGGGTGAGAAAATGCCTGTATGTTGAGATGGTTGTCTTGGATGAGAAATGTTATGAAATATTTTAGAAGTCATAAACCTATGAATATTAGACTGTATTGTAGAACGTGGTCTATCAGCTAATGAGAGAGAGATGAAACTTCATTACACGTTTTACCGTCTCTTCGAAGCTATATGTAGGATTTGTAGAATCAGTTCTCTGGTGTGCCCGATAGGCAGACAAAAGGGAGTTGAAAAGGGACTATCGTGAAGAAGAATCGAATCCGAGATAACTCACCGCGATCAGATACCTACCTGAACGCAGTGATTCAAAATCCTGATGACAGTGACTAGATTGGCAAACGAGAACTCTCCAAATTTTAATAAAATTACATCCACTTGTGAATAGATTATATATCTTATTCCAAGCTTTAATAACTTAAAGGATTTGAATCCATAGGAGTATTTGAGTATCCAACCCTTTATACACACACATGTATATATAAATCAATTTTCTTTCAGTATAACAGGTTTCATTAACCTCGAAAAAATTCTACGTTATTTATTAAAGATAAATTTTATTATAGCATATCGTATATATACATTAAGTTGAGTAATGTTACTTATCGACAAAGATATCACTAATCCAATTACAAAAATTTGACTTTGTCTCAGTGCACAAACACTTTTTACACACCTCAAAATCATTAAGCTTTAGTTTTCTAGATATTTGAAAAACATTTTAAAATTCTTTAATTTTTACTCATTTATAATTGTCAAATAGTGTTTTATCGGATGATACCATTTGAATTTACGTTATTCTAATAAGCATACTAAAATGATAGTTTTTTTTTGGGGGGGGGGGGGGAATCCCGCTTTGTACAAATGTTTTCTGCACTCACTGTGTGACTTTTGGCTATTCGCGGTTTTCTCTTCGCTAACCTTGGGGACTTTTAATTAAGATTGATTGCTATAAATAACAATTTCTTCCCAACCAAAATGAAACGTGATTAGTTAAACTAGAGGCAGGGAGAAATAAAGTAAGTGCGGTAGATAAGAAAGTATATAAGCAAAGCGAGAGTCGCACGATAGAGGTTGAGTGTCACTAGCGTTGAGTATATGACTTACAGGTGGTAGACGAGATCAAGAGTGGCTACGGGTAAGAGCGATCGTGGTAAAACCAAGAATCAAGTCAACTTCAACCGGAAAGGTTGTGGTAAACTAACTTTAATTAGATATTAGAGAGACAGGAAAATATATATATATATAGTATTACTTTGGAGAGCCGGTGTTCATTTGTCGTTATAGTACAAATCTGTGGAATAAATATTGTGTGTGAGATTTGTCTAACGTCTTCTTCCATAAGTTATTGACTTTTGGTGTTAGTATATTTAGTTTAGCTATGGCGCAAGAGGCGAATAGGAATATTATGTCGTCACAACAGTATATTTCTTCACTATTTTAATCTGTTAGTTAATACCGATAGTACTGAATACCAAAGACAAAAATAACAATTTAGTTATTTTACAATTTGATTAGTATTGATACTATCATAACAGAAAAAACGAAAATATAATGAATCATTATAAGGCATACTCATTAAAAAAATTACTTTAGAGTCGATTTATACTTTTTTATTATTCTATGCAAAGTCTCGGAAATCTCATGGACAAACAAAAAGCTGTAGATTATTTTCCTAATTTACACGGGTTTAAAGAAGGCTACTAATTTTTCCCCCTCCCTCAATTCCATTTTCACAAACTAGAACGTAAGCTGTGAGACAATGTTAACAGACAGATTGGGTGGAATTTTTCTATTTGGAGATTCCATTTTGCAAAGGATTATTTTCTAAGTGACAATGTCATCTCCATGATGTCTAATTTTAAAACATTCAAAGTAAGGATATAAATCTTTAAGATTCGGAGCTTGAATGTTTGGGCAACCATTAATGATATATATTCAGCAAAAAAGATATCAAGATGTCTCATTCAATAAGTCTCTCTATTAAAATTCCAAAGTGCAAATTTAAAATGTATTCCAAGTTATAATTAAATTATGCCTCGTAAATTAATTAACATAATTAAAAGATCCTTGGTGCCCCATACAGTTTGGGGCAGCAGAGATTAACTTCTCCTATGAGCTAAATTGATTTTAGTATTGAATAACATATGTTATGGAACGAAAAGTGTTCGTTTGCGGACTGTTTGAATTGCGTTGAGTTACAAACAGCTTGAGGCCCATCCGTGAAATTTTTACCAAGCTGCGGTTTACTCGTACGATCCTAAATAAAGCTTCGGTTCCTACGTAGTTATGTCCACAAATGTTATAATCTCCTTACTCGTGATTGTTTCGACTGGAGTACGTGTACTTCTTATTGCAATTTCTGTTAGAAGCACAGATTTGTAGCAGCCCTTAAATGTGCTAATTACGAACTACATCTATTTACTTAGCTTGTCATTTTATTGTGTTTTTCTATCTGGAAATTAAGAAATCATCATTGTCAGACGATTTCCTTTCAAAACTTTTGATTTTAAATTTAAAAAAAATTACGCGCAATGAATGTTCCGAATTTTCTAGTTGGCGCACTTTAGGGTTCCTAATACGATTGTATTTTTTTCATTAATAAAATCGTTTTTAAATACATTTTTATAAATCTGAAGAAGTAAGGAATAAATGATAATGAGAAATAAACGGAAATTTTATTGGTTTTTACCACTATTCTTACACAAGTAGGTTTCAAAACAAATTATCACCATGCTTTCAAACTGAAAAAGTAGTACACTTTTTTAGCATTGCTAAAATTCATAAAGGTTCGTGGTAAGCTGAACATGACGTTTTAAAAGAAAAAACAAATATCGTAATCGGAACCTTGGTGACCTATTTGGGTCACCGACCCTAAAAAGACAGACAGCATTCAACCTGTGTTTTACTGATACTTCACTTGGATCATCGTCATTTGAATCATTGTGTTATGAAAGTGAAATGTTTTTTTTATTACAGGGTGTACATGTTAAAAATTATTTTAAACTACATAAATTGGAGACATATGATAAGTAACGTAGAAATTTTAGAAGTTTTTTTTCTTCTTAAATTCTAGTGTATTCAGAAAATACTCCGATTCTTTTGCGTTTCATGTATAACTTTCGATGAGAAATAATAATTGAAAATAAGTAAATACAAATTTTTGTAGAATCATGGTAGAGATTACCATGACAATTGCGACAAGTGAATCCTTTCTCTGGTGTCATGTGTAGGAAAAGAAATGAGACACAAACTTTAGGACTGTACACATTTTAATTACAATGGCAAGAGATAATACAAAAATGTCGATTAAATCCTCTTTATGAGCAAGCACCGCAGTGACCAAAGCAATGCTGCTAGGGAAACAAAAGAAATATTTTTTTTTCTCATTTCTGTACATTCAAAAAGGAATTACGTCAATATACACTAATCACAACCGAAATATAGTAAAATTGTAGATTTTTATCCTCTTAAACGAATTCACGCTGGAAAATGCAAAACATATGTAGTGCTATAGAACAGTTTTCACAAATATATTCAAATAAAAATGGCAAACAGCATAACAACATTTAGTTATTAACAAAAAAATAATAAAAAAAAATTTAGGAATACAAAAGAAAATTTTTATGCTCTTTTTGTATGTTCAGAACAATTTCCATTGTTAAAATGAAAGATAATTCGGACAATTCAAAGATTTAATTTCAATTATCTAATATATTTCTTGAAAATTACATATTTTTTACATTCGGATCTATTCATTAACGTAGAAAAAATGAGATAGCGTTATGTTATTTCAATACATTTGCAATTTTAAAAACTCTGGTAAATACTTCTGGCTTTGAAAAGTTAGAAATGTAGCATAACGGATAGAAAATGACCGATTTAAATCATTTTAACAATGTTTTGCACATTATACACAGTTTAAATGAGTTGATTTCGCTGAGATCAACAATTACCGAATACTTGGAAAAACGAGTTTAAAATTAATGACGCCAACGTATGTTTATCGTAAAGAAAAGAGGGTTTCCAGCATTCATAAAAAACATCTACATTCTACACAGATCCCTCTGTAGCCAACACAGAGGAGGTAAAAAGCTTCGTTTGTTTCGATCACAGGCGGATCCTCCATTTGATGAGTGCTCAAGAAATGAGTTGTATCACGGCTACGCTAATCACAAAGAAAATATCTCCCAGAGGTTCACAGCATCCGCTTTTTTTTCAGAAATTTTTTTTAACTCGATCGTCACAACAAACAATACCACACATTTTCCGTGATTTAAGCAAATTTTATTCTCAGCATTTTCAAAACAGAATCTGTTTTAACATAAAAAGATAATTATTGCGAAAATTATTAGAATAAGAAGTTTCCTTTTAGGCTTCTGGCGCTGATGAACGCTAGAATAATTGCCAGAGGGCGCAAGGTTATAATTTTAAATATTTTTTTCTTTTTATTTTTAAGTCAGAAGGAAAAACATTATCACTAGGAGAACGTATCGTTAGCAAGTTATACTTGGTCTTCAACTCTTTCTCACTGCATAAGGTACAGAAAATTAGTAAATGTTTATCGTTCTTCGAGGAAAAGCAAACACCTTCATCTCGCGACCAGACAGGTCACGTGATTGAGGTATAATCTCGACCGACAATGAACCTCTTAGAGAAAAGTAGCTCACGGACACACAACATTGACACACAAAACAGCTAATCGTGACATCCATTAAAAAAAAAGGGAAAAAGTCTCTTTCACAGATGTTCATTTTTTTACAAAATAAATATTGCGGCTTCTTCGATCTCCAACTTAGGGTTCTCCGCAATTCATGGCACTGACGTGATATAACATTCGGAACTTAAAAAAAAAAAAGAAGAGTTGCCGTGAGTGGGCAACTCAAGACTTCTCGTAAGCGCACGTCTTCCGAAAGTTACAAATGACGCATAGTTTTTTTTTTAATTTCATATCTGTACAAAAACAAAGGGAAAGAAAGGAACACCGATATCGTCTCATCTCACTTATTTTACGAATGAATATGACGTCGCTTATCCATTGCCAAGGGGAATGACGTGGAACCGGCCGGCTGCGGAAAGGGGAAGGGGGGAAACACTTAGCACGAAACACTGCACAACGTGCGCCGACTCTTATGAGTTGAACAAGAAAGAACTGATACCTATGTTTTCTAATCCGGATTCAAGCGAGAAGAAAGGGATCAATTTCACAATACTACAGATGGTTATTTAGAATTTGTTATGAATTGATGTTTTCAACTTAAAGGTAAAATTTAAAAATTAACTTTGGATCTCAGTAAAAAAATGAAGTAGGTTACTTTAATCTTACGACAAGGCAATTGACTATTTCTTGACTTTAATAACATGCATCACTGTTTTTTAAATATAATACTTTTTCGCGTTACATTACATTGAATTTAGTAAACTTGTGCAAAAATTAAAAGTCCAGATCAAAAAGACTTTTTTATTGTATGAAAGACATTGATAATAGATGGAACGGCGCACGAGTGTGAGGGAGAAGAGGGAACAACAAGCTCTGTAAGTGTTGGGAAAAAAAACAGAATGAAAAAGAAGAGCGGCTCCGGCCAGTGGCCGTCGGGAACATTCAAACAAGGCTCCGTCGATGGCACTTTTGAAAATGCGCAAAGGTCAATCCTCCAGTTTACAAGAATAAAAGACTCGGAAAGTAGAGACTCGTGTAGCTCTGGATTCATGCACATCAAAGACACATGCAATGATAATAATTCTTTTTTTTCTTCTGCAGAGTTTGTTTTTTGTTTGTACAACACCGGATGCGAGTGTCACTCCACACGCTGTCACCACAGGTGCGATCAGGGGGGAGAGAGAAAGAGACTGGTCCACGGATCTCGGGGAATTCACCTGTACAGCAGGCTAACCAGCAAATAGCAGAGCAGGCATGCGCAGTAGTAAGCTCCGTGGGGGATAAACCACTTGTGGTGCAGAGGGGCTCCGTTCACCAGCTCCTCGTTCTTCGCTCGCTCACGCTTTGGCGACTTCTCAGTCTCCTCTGCAAACAAGAAAAAGAAATCTTTAGGTTCGATTAAAAAAACAACCTGGAAATACTCCCCCTATCCCAGAATTTATTTGAAAATAACCTCGAGACCAGAGTGTAAATGCATCCTCTTTAGTGCCTAATGCTATCATAATTGCAGTTACAGAGGATGTTCAATGTCATAACTGCAATTATGATAGCATTAGGCACTAAACGACACGTCTTCCGAAGAGTGCAAGATACTATCTTTCTGTTTCCATTATGATCTGCTGATTGCATTTTTACATCTTCGGTAAAGGATCAAAGCCACAAGTAAATGAAATTTAAAAGTTTTCCTAAAAAGCTCTTTTTTGAAGTCCAATGGGACTACCAGATTTTAAAAAATCTTTAATTCGAATTATAACAGCTTTGGCGCATCTGGCCTAGGGCTACTGCTGATCATTTTGAAATGAGTGATTTTTTCAGACATATTTTGGGAACGCAGTCATCAGTAAACTTTCGTCGCTCTCGCAGCAAATGTTGTAAAACCAGAAATAATAAAAAGTAGGTGTAACCTGAATGTAAGAATCAATTTCATCAGGGAATTTCGATGAAAAATCGTAAACGCCTAAGAAAGGTACATGAACTTGAAAAAGTAACAATTAAAAAACACATTCGTAAGAATGCTTTACAACCGAAGAATCTTTTTTCTTCATTTTCGAGAAAAATATCATATTCTAGTAAGATCTTAAGTTGAATTTGTGAATAAATGGAATTTCAAATACGCGAGAAAATTTAAATTAACTTTTCTCTGACTGAAAATTCTCTTTGAGAACAGTGAGGATTTACCTTTTCCTTTGTCCGAGGGCGGCGACCTGTCCATCTCGTCCTCAATGGGCACCTCGTAAGGGCGCATGGGCACTCGGGTTGGTGGTCGCATCCCCTTGGGAGGAGGACTGGGAGGATACAGGTTGTTCCTGTCTTGCGGCGGTCGAGGGGAGCTGGTTGGGGGCGCGGCGGAGGCCGGCACAGATACGTTTACAGTTGAAGTCTGGTGGTTCGAAGAACTACCGGGAGCATTGCCTGAAGAAAGTAAAACTCCTGTTAAAAGCCAAACAGTTTAGAATTTCTGCCTTGAATAATTGAGTCTCAATGTTTTAAAGGGTCTGAGGTTTAACAACTGCTGCCCATTACACCAGGAAGGAAAACAACCAACAGAAGAATCTTGTTTATTGCACATTAACGGGGAGGAAAACATGATTAAATTTACATTTCGGTGGTGCACAATTTATAGAATTCAGAGTTAGCCTCTAAGAGCAATAACAGCTCTAATTCTGCTAAGCATAGAGTCTGACTGAACTTGGATGATAAATCATTCCATGCGGCTTCAACTTTGTTCAAGAGTTCATCAATTGTAGTGGCCAGAGAGTGGTGGTATACTAGTCTTTTAGCAACACATGACCACATGTTTTCAATAGGTGACATATATGGAGAACGGGCTTTCTAGGAAACAATCCAATAGGATTAATGAAGGCAAGGAGAACATGGGAAACATTCCATCACGCTTTTCGTTGTTAAAAAGTTAGTGCACAAACAAGGAGTGTAATTCGTTGGAAACGAATATGGGGACATTAGGTGATCAGTATACGTACTTAATGGTACTCCATACCATCACTCCAGGTGCTGGCAACAGTACCTGGAGTGATGGTATGGATCGTATGACAATGGCGAATGTAAGTTGAAAATGTTTATTCTCCTCTTTGACTTCCCACAAGAATACACCTATCATAATGATGTTCATAGAACTGAAATTAGCGTTTTTCATGTGTCAACAACCTTAATGAATGACCTCAGTGATTTTAATGAATGTACCACTGTAAGCGCTCCTGTTTCTTATTCAGCATCCAGAGAAACTACAACAATGGTCACCGTGCTGTCCTCGAATCAAGCTCTTGACTAAGATTAAGGGACGTAGCCATACGATTCCGCCAAGACCTCGGGGGCAACATGTCTGTTCTATCAAGCATTAATGGCCGGGGACTGCTGAGATCCTTCATAACTTTCTGTGCGGCTCTTTTGGACCCCTCGATTACATATTCCCATGACAGTCATGGGGCCACGACTAACATGCATAGCAATAACGTGTGTGTGTGTGTGGGGGGGGGTAAAATGCAGTCCCGGTAAGCCCCGATCTTGCTGCGGTTTAAATCCTGACACATGTTGGTATCAGTTTCTCCCTCTTATACGAGGCATAACACGACATTTGCACAAGCAACTTTTGAATGAGAAACCATCTATTCTGCCTTCCCTTTTACGTAGACAGAGGTTTGTAGATGGACAGTGCAATCTATCTGCTTTGTTCAAATGCGCTGAAATGGTAATTATTTGCATAACGCTGCATGTTTCACGCAAATTTGACGTTTCTTGCTTTCACCAGAAGTTTCAAAGGTCAGCAGTGTATATAATAGAACAGTTACATATATAGTAATGCGCTTCAATGTATATAACAGAAAAGTTATATGGTAATGTATTTTTTGACAAAATTCTATATAAAAAACCTTGAAATTCTTTAAAGTGCAGAAGCAATGAAGATAACATTAACTGAATTACTGATATTTGAAAGAAAAAAAAATAGAATACTTGTAACAAGAGGATTCGAACCTTTGGTAGGACTGCAGCACACTTTGAAAATGACTTTCATGTTGTGAGTGGCGCATCGACCGCCCACACGCTGGTTTAGACCCGTCGGATCGCCGGTAGAGGTCGCTGAAAGTTAAATGAACGAAATGAATAAAATTGTGTTTAAGAATAATTGAAATATAATTTATTGTATACATTTATTATTTTATTCAAATTAAAATGCTACTGTAAAACCACTTTACCCCTAAATATGTGTTCGAAGATGTATCAAGCTCCGATAGAGAACATTTCACAAATCAGTAGCATAATGGATTATAAAAGTTACACGCATTCAACTCATGACTTCTTTGCAATGGCAGTTCCATGGATTTCATAACTGTCAGGAAAGTTTTCCAAATTAAAGATACAAAACCATATCAAAACGAGTACTTAAAAAAAAAAACCCTTACAAAAGGTTTTCAGGGGTTAATGAGAACCCCTTAGATATAAGAGAAGCTTTAAGAAGTATAAGAACTATTTTGAGTACACTTAAGTACTCAAAATAATATTTATCGTAACCTATATAAGCGAGGGAATATGGTATAGTCTTAATCATTATAAAGAAATAACCGAGATATACCTTGATAAAACTTATTTTGTAGTTTAATTTGGTTCTTATGTACATAATGTTGCAAATTAAAGCTATTTATTTGGTTGCTGGAGCCGTAGATTGTGTGTGTGTGAAGAAACTCTCAATATCGTAGAATTTTAATTAAAGCTAAATATAATACACAGAACAGAATAATAAATAAAAATTAATTTCCGAAAACTTCTCTACATATTCATCATCCACAGTTAACATTTCTCTAAGCGTTTCTTGATCTTTCAAAGGCCATTGAACTCGGCAGATTGAGCTCTATCTTCTCCATACTGCAGATGACTCACGACTTTCTGAAACCAAACAAATCAGCATAACAGCAGTAATTTACAGCACTATATACATAAGAACCAGTTAATATGCAGAACAAATTTCATCTCGATATCTCTCGGTTATTTCTTAGTCATAATTAAATCTTTATGATACCCTCTCGTGTTCTTGAAACTTGGATGACAATACAATCTCATAAATTACAATTAATCGTAAGAGAGTAGCTAACTCGTTCCAAAAAGGTACAGGATTTTACGTTCCAGGAGACATTTCACTTCAGGTAAAGCAAAGAGTGCAGTTTGGATGACCAGCTTTAATTCCAGTGCCTTTCGTGATAGATCGTGAAAAATGCACTCCCAGATTCTGATCGGTAATTGACCAATAAGAATCGATGAGTCTATTCTTTGATTCCTACTGCTTAATTACATTTTTCCTGCGCTTCTCAAGCAGTCATCTTGCATACGTAAAACAAAAAACTGGAGACGAGATGCATAAAAAATATTTTTCATTACCGGCAATTGCGTATTCAAGGCTGAAAATACTATACATTTTTTGAATTAAAATATCATTCAAAGTCAGCATATTTATTCTAATGAGATAATGAGTAGATGTTAAAAGTATTGAACATATATCATGCACAATGCTTTCAAAATCTTGAAGAGTATATAGCAAAAGAAAAATTGAGGTTTATTTGAAACAAGAATTACACTTTGAGTATATGTTCGGTAAAAAATACCTGAAGACATACTGTCTGGGTACTGTTAAGTATTCATTTTCATTATTCACAAATGTACTTTTGGTTTTATTTTCCAAGTTTCCTACCACGCTTTCAGAAATAATATATTCATGTATTTATCCATTTTATTTATTTATTATGTTTTTTTTTTCGGTTCTCTATTTTCAAATTTTTACTTTTAAGTCCACATATTTCATTTTCTTATATTAATACATGTCTTCCTTAAAAATTTTTGAATTTTATATTTTTGTTTGGTTTTGGATACTCAGTATGCATACAGTTATAAATATAGTTTATTTGTATTTATTTACTGTTATATTATAAACCTAAAAGACGCAATACTTTCCTTATTTAATCCACTTAAGCTGAAAATTGCAAATGCAAATACTTTCTTAAAATTTAAATCCTTTATTAAGAAATAGCCTTATCCTATCTATGGATTCAAGAAATAATTAGCATTTTGATTCACTTTACTATTTCTTCCTCGTTTCTCCGTGTTTGTGAGAATATTGGAAAGGTACACTTTGATTAAACCCATGTCTCACACGCGGGGTCACGCAAAGATTGAGAATATGTTACCATTTGAAAGAGGATCGCAATCGAGCTAAAAGACGCAATTCGGATCAATACACTTGAAAGTCAAAACGACGCAGCCATTTGATTATGTGACTCAACCAGTGCATAATGCGATATTTCAAGAAAATAGTGGTAGACCGACACATAACTCATGAGATCCGTTGCTAATAATGAGAGGTATCGGTAATAGGCCAAGTAATATTCAGCCTTGGACAGGTGACAAGGAAGACAACTGTGTGTTAGAGAGAGAGAGCTAGCACCCCCACTCACGAAACTTCCAAACCATCCCAACCTGAAAGCATTGAACCTTGACAAATTTAATGTCCATGAAAACCTCGCCACACGACGTTCCTTTTGTGGCATCAGGATTCGAACCCACGACTCGACGGAAACAACGAACAATCATGAACACTCAACTTCTGCAGACACTCATACAGAGTTTCTGAAAGCACATGATATCCACAATACAACTTGTAATCGGCTGACTGCAAGGGACATCAGTAAACGACTTAGAGAATGCCCGAATTCCTTCACTTGTACTTGCCATCGCACGTTCGACCTGGTATCTCACTGAAGAGAGATATCCAGGGCAGTAGTGAGATGAGTGTCGTCGGTCAACAACTACGACTCATGACCTCGGGTGTCATTTTAATTGATAGATGTGATTGGTTGCAACCTTAAGGCATTGATGTTGCGTTGATAAGGCCCCATTTGCTGTCCCTCCTAATTTAAGAGACAGAAATCCCATTAAATCTACGAAAAAATGCCAAGTCAGATAACAGCTCGCATAAAGGCTTGAAATGGATCAGCGTGTTATTAAGAATGCATCTGAAGAATGAAGCCTTCAGAAGTTTTAAAATTCTTGTTCGATTTTTCTTAGATAACTCCGCTTTGGTTCATTTTTTAAGAAAATCTTCAGTGTAATTTAGAATTGCCATGAAAAGCAGGAAACGCTTAAAAGGAATTCGGATCCTTTTAGAAATCCATCTCTTAGTGCACGTATTTCAATGAAAGGCTATAAAAATAAATATATTTATTTAGTGCTTATACATTCAATGTTGGCGGATACTCACAGACGAAGTAGTAGTCGTGTCCGGGCAGGAACTCGAGTCCTCCCGGCTGCGGAGTGAAGGAGCGGAAGGTGATGGTGAAGTAGCGCACCTGGTTGGGGTTATCACAGACCGCGATGATGCGCGGATTCGGGTTCGTGATCCGACACGAGTCGTACTCCTCCTTGGACACCTGAGGATAAAACACTCGCATCAGTACAAAAGGTAAAACCATGACTGAACTGGAGAGAAAACGTCAAAAACATGTACATCAACAGCTTGTTTATTAGGGTAGATCCATATAGATGCGAGAAAACACTCACGTTGTAGATGATGTACCGCTCCTCCTCTTCGTCGTCTCCCTCTGCAGTGCCCTGGTTGGAATGGGGGTACACGGGGCAGATGATGTTCACCTGGTCGTACTCGAAGGGCAGGTTGTTTTTGTTCACGTCAATGATGTGGTCGGTGTTGTCGATGCGGAATCTGAAAAAGAAGCAGTAAACTTAAACGTCGATCTAATTGGAGCCAGCGGAGAGACGGGAAAAAATTGAGCTACCTTTGAAATTTTTTTTAATTCTTTTTCGTGGCTGAATAAGTTAAAGACAAAACTTTCTCTGTCAACGAATAATTATTATAACCTCGCGTTGGAATACACAGCGAATGAGCTTTTTGAAATGTGATATGGATGAAACAGAACATTTCAGCGAAAGCAAACACATATGAAACAGAAATTAAATATTTCCCCAAAATACTCAATGATTTTCTCTCGAACGCGTAAAACAATCGTTTTCGATAGAATACGATAAAGCACATTCCATTACAAACGCGAAAATCAAAGCTTAAATCAGTTCTATAGAATACTGACAGAGGGTAAACAGTATATCATGTTTTCGTGAAGATGCGGAGATCGTCTACAGCATCTATTCTGCGAAAATAATTCTCTCTGGTAAATATATGAGCTGGAAGGGGGATATCTTTTCATCATGGAGGGGAGGGGGCATGAGAAGCAGAAATTCTGCGCGCTCTCACAAATGGATGGGAGAATAAGGAGAAATGGAATTTTATTTTTATCTTCCGCTAGAGGAAGAAAACAAGAAAAAAAGGGAGGGAGAACACGAATTTTGTTTACTTCATAAATTTTAACGAATTACTTTACGTGCAAATGCTCCCTTCTGCGCGGAACCTATAAATATCTTTGCGATCGATATTCGGGAATATGACAAAGTAAACTCGCGTGATTCAAATCAGTTACAGCGCAAGGGAATGCAGTATTCGAGATTTTATTCAAATTCGTGTAAAGCGGTTTTTTGTTCCGTATGAATACGGCGAGGAGACTGATTTTTCACGGCGCTCGCAAATGGCCAGTTAAGGAGAAAGGATTCATTGTCTATCGGAATGAATTTTTCTCGCATAATGAGACGAAACAAACATCTGCTCAAGGGAAACAACGAAAATATCTGGCTCCTAATGTAACAATATACAATCTTTTGATATTTGTTTGGGGGAGATTGCGTGTACACTTCTCACCGGTTTCTATTTCCTATCGTACCGTTTCGTTTTTCATTTCTTATCCAACTGATTTGTTGAGAATCAAACGACGATCTAATTATCTAAGTAATAAACTCACTTTTTGAAATTCTTTGTTACTTTTTTTTACTCTTGAAGCCATTATCTACCCGCTTGAAATTGTTTTTGCATATAATTTTTCCGTAACTTAAAAAAATTTCACGTTTTTTATTAACTGTTCGTTAAGATCTGCTTTCATAATGTTGATTCATATAACTTTCCTCTGTTGCACTTCTCTTTATTTAGACAATATTTTCCGCCAATTCTCATATATTTTTTTCTCATGCTTAATTTTTAGTCTTCTAAAATTAAAATCAGTATTCAATTTAAGAGGATTGCATTGTTTTTTTTTCAGATTCTTTTTTTTAGATCTTTCGATCCCTAAAATAGCTCAAAAAGGAATACCTATGAAATAATA
Source organism: Nephila pilipes (assembly GCA_019974015.1). NCBI lineage: Eukaryota > Metazoa > Arthropoda > Arachnida > Araneae > Nephilidae > Nephila > Nephila pilipes. Next base: position 1,042,088 of record BMAW01121092.1, on the reverse strand, counting down.
TTTACAAAAAGGCCACAAGAGGGAATTTTGTACGTCATCTATTTCTCCAAGGAGAAAAAATAGTAACCCACACACATATATATTATAAACAGAAAATCTCCAATAATATAATTTCTAAAAAAAAATTCCTTTTCCCCTTCCCCCCTCAATGCAACCAACTTTCCCGCGCAGCTAATTAGTTGGCAGCTTGGAAGGCGAAGGGTCAGAGAAAGAACATCCCATCGGTTGTGTCCCCAATTCCTCGGGGTCACATCTTGGCAGACGATAAGGATTTGACGGAAGAAGACCGATGGTCAGACACCCCCTCGGGAGCGATCCATCTCCCTGTCCCCCCACCTGAGGGTCCGCCCCAGAAGACAAAGACGCGGCAAAGTAAATGAAGCCATCTCGCCCCCTCCCTGCACATCCGGACTCTTTTGTGGTCAGATTAGAGATGTTCTTCGCACAAAAGAGAATTATTATCGCCGTTCTATTATTGCCATATATTATCATTATTATAGTAAAAGATATCGTTTCTTGGGAAGTTTGCTATCGGACGCCAATGGAAGGGCATTTATCGCGCGCTGGTGATGAGCGCTAGAGGAGAAAGCTTTGTCATGCTAAGGAGCCTTCCCCAAACTCTTTAAGATAAAACAAACTTTCCTATCTGCGTCCACCTCATGGGCGACCTTCGCATCGTAACAGGAAAACTGATAATGCGATTGATTTCCAACATAAATTATGTTACGCAAGATGAAATCATAAGCAAGGGGATTATTCTGAATAAATGCAGCGATCAATTTATAGTAAAAAAAATCACACCTATGAGACTGTTTCGAATTCAGAACCGAAAATTGTATTGCCAACGGAAGATGGCAGGAAATATGCTTTTCTCCAATGTTTCATTTCGCATCGAAAATTCGATTTTTCTTAAGTAATTTATGCCTTTTCAAAATGGAGAATCTTTCTGAATATATATTTTAATAATAATTCCTTTTGATTGCATTTAAGAATGACGGCTTTTAATTCATATCTAACATTCTGACATTAGTATAGATACATATATTGTGAAAATTCGTAGAAGGGAGTACAACTACACTCTCCACCATTCTTCAGAGAGCAAGCGAAGAAGCAATGTGCAATATTCCGCACAACACTTCCAAGTCAAGAGTTGATCATTTCGTGTCTCGTACAATATAAAATAATTTTTTGATACACCGAGACTCTGATGCTGATTCGTTTTGTCTCTTTCAGTGTAACATCTTTAAAAGCCATCTTTTTACAACCGAAAAGCTTCCCCATTCCTCCGCAAAATCTCGGGTTACAAAATATTAATTCCTATCATTTAAGGAGTTCATTTTCCACAGAAACACTACACCGCTAAAAGACTTGCGACTGAGGAAACTAAACATCTTTTCTTTTTCTTTTCTTTCTTTGAAGGAAAATCATTTTCGAGATTTGAAAGAGGCGCTTTTCTTTCTTCCCAGACTAATTTTTTTCAGAAATTAATCTTTTTCCAATGATGGAAGGTTTCCATTCACTCACAGAAAAGTCAAATACTTTCATTAAATTCGGGAAAGTGGAGTGAAAATGGCACAAGTCAAAGACTTTGTAATCATTTTCCGCATCACCAAGTATCTCGAGAGAAAAACTGAACGATTATCGATATATTTCCGTTTGTTTTGTATTAAAAAAAATAACATCTTTCCAATAGTATTGAAAGGGGGCGGACGGGGCGTAAAGCTTCGTTAGTTCTCTTAATTAAACAAAAGAAAAAGAAAATATTTAACGAGAGCAACTAGAAACCGCCAAGAGAAAAATATTGAAGATTCCAACACATTTTTTTTTTATCAAATTAGACAAAAAAAAAAAAAACCGGGGGGGGGGGGGAATGTGTTGAGCAATGGAAAAAAGAACATATTATATGCAGTAAAATGATACATACTTGTGAACATGTTCTTCATTTTGATTTTAAAAGGCATGTATTAAAACAGAGAAGCATTAATTACGCTCATTTTTATCGAAAAACTGTATGCAAAAGAGGAATACGAATTCAATTTGTCACATCACCTAACTTACCTTCATTTGCATTGATATATATCATGATCGTTTATCGTAACAGTTTACTCTTTGAAATCCACGGTATTTCTCATTTCAAAAGACTTTTGCACCAGTTTTCTGAAAATGAGTAGTTTTCATTTTGTTAAGCTTTTAACTAGAAATTCATTCATTTAGTATTTGTTAAGAGGCTTGGAATGCCTTTTGGGTTTGACGAACTGACCATTCATGTTTTGCAGTTTACGTCCACTGATCATCATAATGAATAGACCTGATAAATAAAAGTAGCAATTTTTTTTTAAAAAAAATTAAGTTGTTAATCCATTTCTACAAATACATTGAATTATAATTTTAGAAAATTACGATTGTTTCGCTCTCCTAAATTTTAAAACGTCTTCGTTTGTTCCTATTTCATCAGACTTTCCGAAATCCTCACTGCTCCACTTTTCCTCCGCACATGGGTCGCGTGTTTTTGTTCCTTTTCATCGCCGGACATCTGAGAAGACAGCCAATCACAAAGCCGCACTTCCACCGGGATTTCTAATTAAACGCGTTCGTCTTAAAAAGTCGCATTCAGTGCATAATCTCTCCCTCGACGAAAGAAGAAAAAAGATGGGGAGGCATATAATTACCAAACTGAAATAATCTTGAAGCTCATTCAAAGGCCGCGCGATCACAAATAATAATTACAAGAGTTTGGTGGCAACGCAAAAACGAGTCGCAGTTCAACGGTTAAGAGAAGGAAAAGTTGTACGACAGCGCATGTGCGAGTTTCCTCACAGAATTTTCAAGGCGGCTATCCCTTCACTTTAACCCTTAAATTTAATCGACATTTGAATAAAATGTATGAAAAATTGTGCTCGTACATCTGATGCACTACAGTTCTTTTTCTCAATTATCTTGATCTCCGTTTGTCATTTGAGTTACTCAGTTACCTATCCTGATTCCATATGAATTGCGGAATACGGTTTATCGAAAACAAAGAAATTCTACAGATTGAGATTTTAGAAAATAGAATTAATTAAAAAAAAAAAAAAAAAAAAAAAAAGGGCACTCGAGAAAGTGAAAATTATATCTCCAAATATGTAATATCTCCAACCTTGAAAGCGATATTCTCACAATTCTGCGTAGTAATCCAGCTTTTACTGTCCCGAATTCGTTCAAGAAGGAGCTGATCCGGACAATAGGAACCGCGTGTAAAACGAGACGGTGTAGGGATCTCCCTCCCCCAACCCTTAGATTCGGGATTCTGATTGGCTGCCGTGTGCAGGAAAGGTGAACCCATCATCCTAATTATGTCAAAATAATGAGCAAGAATTTGAAAAGAAAGACTTCGTTAGAAACAGGAAGACACACAATGACTAATTAGTAAGAAGGATTACTCGCTTTTTTGTCTTTGAACTTTCATTCAGATGCTTTGGGAGATTTGTTTTAATCATCTTTTTCACCCCCACTTCTCTCTTTTTAAAAATCTTTTTCTTTTCTTTCACTGTTTGGTTTTTTATCCGTTTAATTAAAAAAATTTATTCGCAAATGATCGAAAAAGTGAAATGAAAATTTGGATTCTCGAAATTCCAAAAACGCATGATCTCGCACTTCTTTCTTTTCTTTTCTTTTTTTTTTTTTTAAAAAAAAGTAAAAGTCAAGATTGAAATAAATCCAAGACTCATTCATTTTTCCAACCACATCAAAAAACCGTTTTCTTTACAAATATATTGTCAGGAAATATCTCAATTTTTTTTCAAAAATATGGGTAAATGAAAAGTTACATAAAGACGAACTTTAAATAGAAACTATCAATCGAAAGTAATAAAACACATATTTAAAAATCTTCTCAAATTTATGTATAAATCTTTCTTCAATTAAATGAACATTTCCATTTTTTGGAATAAGAATAAAATGTAAAATATGGACATAGGATCCATATTTAAGAAGAAACGGAAATTCAAAAATATACACGACTCAAATATTTAAAGAGGAAAAATTATCAATAGCGAAATCTAAAATATTTTTTTCTAATATATTTCAATATTCCTTTTATTTTCCAATTTTATTGGAGTAAGCAAGCTCATTAAAATCACAGATAACACTCTATTCATAGAAGAAACTTTGCAACCGAAGAACAATTCGAAAGAATCGTGAACTTTCGCATGAAAACACATTGCGGACGGATTTTTTTCCCTGTTTTCAGCTCGCCGTCTTTATATGCCACCTGATCTATTGTTACTCTATCGTCTATTTAGGTGTTTGCATTGATTACCGGAAAAAATACACGACGTTTTAGGAAAAAAAAATGTTCAGGTTTTAATGTGTTAATAAAGTGGGTCAAATGACGTCTTCCTACAATTTAACGAATGAAATGAATCCGAAAGACGAAAACAAAAACTAGTAAAAAAAAAAACTTTACAATATGTGTTCACAATAAATGTTTATATATTTTATAATAAGTCTGGGCAATTGTTTTGGCTCGAGGACCATTTAGTGGAAGGGGAGGCCAGTGTCGGACCGCATCACTTAAAATGAATGCATTCATTAGTTAACTTCACATTTTAGAAAATGCATAAATGTACTATAAAAATAAATAAATAAAAATTTAATTAAATTGTGGTAGTTTTATCTAATTTATTTTTTGAGTTTATTTCATATAATCTATAAATGCAAGTAGTTTTAATTTTAGAATCAGTTAATAAGAGAAAAGTACACTATCACACTTTTCTATAATTTTTTTTTAAATCAGGCGCGAGAATGCTTGTTGAGATTCTCATCACCAGCCGGCAAGTTAATGTTTTTCGGAGAGCCTCTATATTTATTCTTGTTCATCTTCAAGCAAGAAAAATTCTGCTCACAAATATACATATACTCAAATATGGAGAACATTTTCCCAGCAAATTTCTTTACACAAGTTTTTCTGCAGACACAAATTTGTACAAGTCAACTAATGTCGCAACATTAAACATTTCTGACTACATGCTAGTAAGCTCAAGCTGCAGGTTCTCACATGCAGTGTCAATATCAACAGTAATGGGATAAGAAAGAGAATTGAATTAAGACTCAATTTTCATTAAGTCGTGAAATTTTCTTGTGACCTCGTTCTCTTAACTCTGCAGATAATCCTTAATTTTAGCAGAAGCACTTTCAGGCACTTTCTGTTTTCCTAAAAAAAAGGGGGAAACGATAAGAAATGCCTTCTTCTGCTTGCCTTGTAAATAGACCTAGTTTTACTTTGAATGACTATGCACGGAAAGGAAATCTTAGATCAAGGCAGAGTTTTCTTACTTTCTTCGCGTGCCACAAAAAAGCTCTTAGCGGGCCGCACATGGCCCACGAGCTTCTATTTGCATACCTCTGCTTTATAACATAAAAAAATGACGCATTAAGAAAGAGTTATCCGAATGGAATGAAATTTTGCATACCTTACGATAGAATATGCAATATGCCAATGATTAGTTCTTGGCGCTCAATGACTGACTAGCTAGAGCTCCAAAGCATTGCAACGAAGCATTCGGATGGCGTATAAAACAAAAGGGGCTTTCTTCTGCTGAGATATAACTTCTCTGCGAATGGGGTTCCGTCGATCCACGAAGGCTGTACCAATGCCTCACGCATGGATTCGCGAACAGTATGAGCAGATGTCGCCATTTGAGAGAGTACATGAAATTGGACTAAAAGGATGGTCAAATCGCAGGATGTTTGAGACGAAGCAATGCTACTATGGAAATAATGAAGCGGCAAGATGGTAGTGTTTGATCGATTGGCGCTCCCAGAACCCCATATATCCTTATCAACGATCCCTCAAGTAATCGAAACACCAGTGGCTGTAATAACCATCGACAGTGGACTCAGCAAACAGGGTCTGAAAGCACGGAGGCCATTGCGCTGACTATTCATACCGGTGCACATCGCCAGGCGTGTTTGTAGTGATGCCAGACGCATTCGACTTGGAATCTCGTAGGCTGGAGTAGAAGAATTGTTTTCAACGACGATTCCCGCTACCAATTGAGCTCCGATGACCAGCAAAGACGTGTCTCCCGACATATTTTCGCCGGTGGAATACTTTTCTGACTATCGTCAGCCACATAACTCAATAGCCAAGAATAGGTTGTTATTTCATTTGATTGTGACCCCTTTGGTTGTTCTCCGTGACGCCATAACAGCACGGAGATTCGTCTTCGAAATTCTACGCCCCTAGTATTATCCTTCATTTCATAAACCCCAAAACTTACATTTCAATGGGATAATGCCCAGTCTCACACGGCACGACTTTCTATTGATTGTCTTTGCGTTTCTCTAGCACTTTCCTGGACAGCGCGATCTCCAGTTTCCCCCCTACAGAATGTGTTTTGGCTTTGATGATCAGGTGTCTGAAACGTCCCCAGATCACACCGATCTAACTTTCTATTTGCAATGTGTATGGGAAAGAATCTCGTAGATGGACATCCATCAACTCTTAGAGTCAATGCCCAGCCGGATTACAGCTTGCATTATGGCCAACGCATGTTTTTTTCTCTTTTAACTGTATTTCCTGAATAAACATTGAATTCCTATGATACTATTAGTGCTTCGTTTTTCAATACTTGTGCAATACATATACTGATTTCCGTTCAATTTGGATAATTCCTTCATGGTGCATTGCTTTTTATATTATAAAGCAATTTGGATTTGGATTGTAAAAGTTTAAATAGATTCATCATCGTTCTTAATGTTACCTTGCACCTCTAATCTATTTGAAGGGGAGGGAGGACAAAATCAACATTCCTCCACATCCATTCCGATCCAAAGGGAGAGAGAACCGAATCACGTGACAGGAGAGGGAAAGGGGATCCGAAAATGAATCGTAGGAGTGTTCGAAATTTAATAAACCGAGGTGACCGTTGGCCGGCTTATTAATTAATGTCGCTCCCATTTATCAAGCGAACCACTCATAATTTCAATTTCTCCGCATGGCAACAGTGATTAAATCTCGTGACAGCCCCGAGACGAGGCCGGAAATGAATCGCGATGTTTTGATATGTTTGCTCTAGAGGAGGGCTGCTCCACGTCAGATAAACCGGCTGCCCTTGAGAAAAAGAAACATTCTCCACTGAAATTGACGGTGGACGACCGGGGAGAATTATGAAGATGATTATAGTTTGTAAGCGCCAACATAATTAGGTGAAATGTGAAAAGAGCTCTCTGCTCTTTTGAAGAACAAATTTACTTTTACGAACGGGAAAATGTGCCTGAAAAAAATACTGGTTAAACGTTTCACTTTAAAGGAACAGAAAAATTTACAACTCAGTGAATGAAAACTAAAGGAAGTTGATGGTAAGTTATTGAAATCAATATCATTTGTCAATAAAGAAAAAAAAAAAAAAAACAATGGCAGAACGATTCGGATCTTTTTCCCCAAACGTCTACGCTCGGAACTAAAAAGTTAACACTGTTCATTCAAACAACAATTTGATAGAACTTCCTGAAGAAGGCCATTAAACATTGGCGGAGGACCTGGTAATTTTGAACCAAGGACAAGCGAAGAGGGCAGTATTTGAAACCTCTCGTTCTTCACTTTCCAAATTCAACACCACTACAGACTTGAGATTTAATTTGATTTAAGAATCAGCCCTTCCATCATTTTCCCGCACGATAGATCGACCAATCCACATCTCGACATGTATATCGTCGCCACAAAGTATGCGGTAGATGAGTCGAAAAAAAATTCTCATAGACAAGGATCTAAAATATGAAATCGAATGGCCGAGTGACTCGAACCCATGACTCATTGTCGCGAATCGTGGGTTCGAATCTTGATACCTCTTAAGAACCGCAGTGTCACCAGGTGGATGCACGTCATACCTATCGGGCCTCCAAGTCCTTTCGTTGGCGTGGTGGTATAATTGGGAAGGGTCAGATATTGTCCTTGTCACTTGACAAGGGTTGAAAATGAGGAGGTACATTGTCAAATGAGGAGGTCCCTCGTATTGCTTCTAAGTGAGACGTTGATAAAACAATCAGTAAATTAAGATTGAAATCTAAGGACTCGAAGCGAAGCGAATATATTGGATTTTTGTTAAGAAATTAATTAAATATAGTTTGAGAGAAGGAACGGAAATAAGTTTTTGATTAAAATACATTTAATAGTGATTATTGGCAGTTATATGATTTTATTATATGTAATGACATATGATTTAGAAAGGGAATCAATTCTAGATACCTTTTTCTTTGCATATCTACTTTTATTTCTTTCTCCCTTTTCCAAACAAAAATAAGTATGCAACGACGCTTTACTATTTTATTATATAAGAATCATTTTACTTAGAACAGCTGATATTTGTTACGTTGATATATTTTTCTCTCTGTAACAAATTCTAGAAAAAAAAAGATACAGGATAAATTCCCCATTGCAACCAAAACATCCCTAGAATTAAGTATAATTAATAGTGAAAACAAAATTTGTTTGCTTTATTTTACAGCCTTTAGACTATTTAATTATCTTATACACTCGTTGAAATATTTTTAAAAATTAATTATTATATCACATGAATCTTTTTCAGAAATTGCCATTATCTTTAAATAGTTAGAATAAATCTCGTAAACTGAAAAATAGCAGTTACACGTCGATCATTGAAAACTGACACTTTCCATGGAAATTTTCTTAAAAAATTCACGAATCGAAAAGTCCCGAATGATGACTGACAGTTATGAAGGGATAAGAAATTATCCTTAATAAAATCCTTAAATATTCTTTACTCGAATCTATTTTCGTAACAACAGTCGTTGAACGTCAGACAAGTCTAAAAATTAACTAATTGTAACGAAAATTTAAATTAATTATTACTTCAGATTTCCAGATATGCCAACGCAAGAGTTCCAATTGCACAAGTCCGCAATCCATTATTTCAACCGAAAACGAAATGTCGCTAATGGAAAAATTTCTTCCGCGGCGCTTCAATTACTTAAAAACGCGGAATAAATGCATTAACGACTTATTTCGGGGGAAGCCTTAATGCGCTTTCGGTAAAAGAGGTAATCTATCATTAAGCATATTTTCGAAAACTATTTGGAATGCTAAGGACCTATTTTCTGAAGCATTATTTTCTAATTATTCTCCGTTTTGGGGAGACGACAAAAGTATTTCTGTGCCTCATAAATCTACATTTTGACTGTTTCAAATGATCTGCAGAAGGCGTAAAACATTCAACGTTTTTTTCTTACTTCGAAATAAGATTTTCACTTAAGAGCTGATACGTATATTTTCTTAAATCCTGCAACGGAATAAACAATGTTTCGTGGTCTTTTCTGTAGCCTCGTTAAAAGCAGAGAAATATATTTTTATTCCATAAAGAATTAACTATATCTGCTTGCGTTTCAAAAACCTAACATTGTTTTAAAAAAAAGTTTCGAACATTTGTAGCTTTCCAACGCGACCTTTATGACGACGTGTGTCACTGATACATGTCGATATGACGTAATGTTACGTGGTACACCGCTGCATTTTCGTTTTATGTGTAATAAAATCGACCGCGTTTAAGCTTTACGCCAAGAGTTAAGTAAGAGCGAGTTTAAGTCGTCGTCAACATGTTCGAAAACATGAGCAAATAAATTGGTTTTTCAAATGGAATGGTTTTGGCGGTGCCCCTATGGTTTGGCTCTAAATTACAATGGAAGATCTTTGGAGAATGAACTCAACTTTCGACAGTGATGCAGTTCTAACGCGTTTCTCCAACGAAGTCCCACTTCACTTCGCTGCCGTTGCTTTACGAGCGTTTTCTGATTGTGGAAAGGAATTGCACCAAAACAAAACCCACAGAGAGAGAATACGCGACGATGCAGTTCGATTGCCTTGATTAGGACTACACCAGAAAGCATTTGTCAAATTCCTAAGTTGAGCACAATTGTAAACAAGTGCAACATTTCCCTGTCCTGAACGCATAAAGTACGTAAGTGAGAAATTTAATTTTAGATTCCAAGTAGCGGTCAGAGCACCATTCCTCCTATTCGAGATACAAGCGCCCTATTACGAGAGCACTCATCGAAAATCTTATGAATTAAGTGGGGACTGTCCATTCTAAGCAGCAGGGGCGCTCATTTCAGAAGAGGAGGGGCGAGTCGACGGGCCGCAGATGGGTCCGGAGGAAAGAGGAATTACCTTGTCCGGGTAATTACTCAAAACGAAGTCATTCATTAATGTCATTCGGATTATAGACCAGCCGGATACTCCCGGACACAACCGTAACTGGCTGCCGGGAGTGTTTTTATTAATGGCATCTTGCGGGTGACGAACCACAATTGACGAGGGGGGGGGTAATAAGGGAACACTACGAAAGAGAAGGGGGATTGACTGTGGGAATATAATTCGCTTTAATTAAGAAGCCCCGATGTGGACGGGTAATTATTCTTGAACACATATTAATCGACTGGGGGCAGTGGAGGGCGGATGATAAATGGAGAAAGTATTTAAAATACGAACTTTAAAGAGGGATGACCTCTCTGGGCTCGATGGCAAAGATAAACCTCTCCACCGGCATAAAGGAAGGAACATTCCCATTGTGATAGTTCTGAGTGTCAATCGATCGAGCAATCAGTCAAATGAGAGGACAGATCTTGACTCTGCCGGAGATAAAATTCACAGAAATATAAAATCTGCAGGAAAGCTTAATGTGAGTGCCAATAATTTGAGATAACCAAGAATCGATTATTATTCCGCTTACACGAAATGAAATTTGCGCTGCGAAGAGAACAGAAACTATACTGCTCAGTTGCTTTCTTCCCTGGGATGTAGTACAATAAGAACTTGTTAATCAAGCTTCTACGGTTCTGCAAATTCTATAATCCGGTACCGATTAAGCAAATCGCTTTGGGATATTTTCGAGTGAATTAAGGCTTAGTTCTTGTGGGTTCACAAAATTTTGTGAACCTACAAGGTAAAATCGAATAAATAAGGAACCATGAAAAATGAAGCTCTTGTGAGAACAGGCTTCAAATGCATTTACACTATTTCACAAATCTAACAAATATACAACTCTGCTGAACTCATACATTTGTGTATAATTCAAAATATATGATTGCTTGAAGAAGAAATGCGAATCACGAAAGCAACTGCGATAACAAATACTTGTTTAATCAAAAACCTTCGTTCTTGCTTAGAGTAAAACATCAAAACTTGTTTTAACCATCATTGCATTAGATTAATTTTTCTTTTGTGCAGTGTTTTTATCGCTACAAGAATATTAAATTAAATTATTGTTCAATGTTGGAGTTAAGTTTTTTGTAGTTGTGAGTGAGTGAATGTAAAGTTACTGGAGCAAGAGCCAGATGTGGCTATGCTGCGTTAAACAAGATTTAACTGTGGCCTAGACGAGAAAAAATTGAAGAAAAGACAAAAATTGGTTGACAAGAAGGAGGGTCAAAAATAGAGAAAAATCGCTAGGGCATCCCGGGAGAGCGTAAACCGTGTTTACCAAAGATAGTAAACCCCATGGGAAAGAAAAAGATCACTAGGGCGCTTCGGGGTCATGAAGTTTTTTGTAGTTACTACAATGATTTTCTATTTATTGGATATTTATATTCTTTACACATGTTTAGAATGTGCACAAACACAATAAATGCATGTTTCCAACGTTAAAATTTTTATCCAGAATGATTAATCTTTGGTGTCTCCTTTAAAAGTATATTGACGCTCGATGATGCAGCAAAAACGCTAATCCGGCTCGCTCGAAGGGAATACCTGACTAAAGAGCGCTTACTGTATCTCCATTTCATAAATTTCATGTTCCATTGCTGCCATTTATGTGTTCATAAATTAATCGGTTTTGATGACGTTCGCCTTTGAGATTAACGAAGTCCTTTATTTTTCTTCTACAGCTCTTAATAAAAGAATCAAGGTTTCAGAATTGTTTAGACGATATTTTGAGCATCGAGATGTTATTAGTGGTATTAGGGCTGATTCTAGAAGTCATACAGTCTTAGGGGGAAAAATTTCTTTGGAAGACACTATCCAAATCCAAAAAGTTTTTTAAAGGTCAAGAATGGCTTAAAAACTCTGAGCGTTAGTCACTCAATTGGAATATTTTCACTCAAATTTTGAATTTCTAAAAAACAAATTATAGCTTACTATTGGGAAATGCAACATAAAGCTGTTTTTAAAGACACATATTCAGTTATTTCTAGATAAAATTTGAGAAGTGTCCAGGAAAATCAATGAGAAATACCGAATCAATTTCAAGAAATAAGAAATCTGAAGATAATTGCATGAGTGAAGAGGGCATTTCACCCAAATCTCAAGAACGCATCAGTTTTTTTGAAAGAAAAGGATTAAATATTTTACATTCGAATATCAAAGTATAAAGAAACCTTATTTAATGATTTCTCTATTCTAGTATTGTGAATGCCTGAATAAAAATTTCAAAAGAAATTAATTTTCAATTTTATATGTCACTAAGAAAAGATATAAACTCATTAAACACTGCAGTGACCGCCTCAAGTCTCTCACATACATATTTTTTTAATTTTTTTTTTATTTTCGTGATAGGTAGAGCACGAGGCACAATTTCAGACAAACGCTTCATTACAATAATTGTTCCTTCGCAAATATTAAATACAAAATTATTTACTCATCTCAAAAGTACCAAGTTAATTACGTCAAATAGTAAAAAATCAATCTCACAAATACAAGATAATGCACCTCCTTGCACTGCTAATGTATATTGAAAGAGTTGGATATACAGCGCATAGAGATTCACAGCTAGAATGCTTAAAACGCCCCTTTAAAAAATTACAATATAAAATTCCAAATGGTAGAATGTGATCTGTTTTACTTGCAATCCCAGAAAACAAGGTCACCGAATAAGTGGAAACAATACTTTCTGAAATAAAATACTTTACAGTACCTCACCAGAAGACAGCATTTAATAACCTATTACCGGAACTTGCAGTAGAAAATTCAAATTATTTTTGATCAATGTTTAATATTTATCCATGGTTACGGAAAAATCAATAAATTGCATTTTCCTCAATATATATGTTTATATTTAAACAAAACAGAATACACGACAAGTTCCAATTCTGTTCATATCATTTAAATTTAGCTTCATAAACTTAAAACATGTATTGAATTTGTTTCGAGCAACGGGAAGTGCATAGGAGAGAAAGGAATCGTGTTCTGTGGCATTCCGATGATGGATGATGCTTAATGAATGAGAGCGGGGAAATCCATTACAGACGCGGTTTAATGAATTTTCAATGGGGGGAGAAAATATTTTTCTTTCCTTTAAACAAAGTTACATCTCGTTGAGTACCACCCACTCAATTTTAGTGGGTAATCCAATAATATGAGACCTGTCGAATTTTTCTTCTTTCAAATTGTTGAGCTATCAATGCTTTAGTTTTACGTAGCCACAGTTTATTCGATGCAATCCTCATTCATGCTGCGCTCGAGGTAATGCTTCAGTTGAGCCGGGTGTTCGAGTCACTAAAGACCAGTTACATAGAGAGGCTTATGTACGATGAATTTGTAGTTGGTTCGGTCAAGAGTAAGGTGACAGCTTCGGTGCCCTTATTTGACCGCGATTGAAAATAACGAGGTCATTGCCAGTAGCCTTCGCGTTACTTCTAAGCACGAATTTAATAAGCAATCAGCCCATTAAAGTGCAGAGATCTGAAATAACTTCACTGCCTTCCTTCTTTTTAAAAAATATAACTACTCATAATCTTTATTTTCAACAACAACCGTACACTAAATTTACTACTTTTTTTTTAAGAGAACGCAATGCATTTTAGCAACATTCATTCCATCTGTCTTATTCGAGACAAACATATCTTCATATAACATATCTTCAAACTAACATTCACCAAGAAAAATAAAAGTTAATATGTTTTACAAGTTAAACGCATCTATTCATTTTAATACACTGAATATCAACTGTATGATGTATATAATATTATTTATAGTGCTTGGAAATGAAACACAAATAGTTATTGATTTTCGATATAGATTATTATCATCGTAGTTTTCTAAGACATATTACAGCTCATGTCGCATCATATGCATAATAAAATGCGTCTATGGGATTGTTAAAGGGAAATAAAAGGAAAAAAATTAAGAATCCTGTTTAAAGAGCGCTACTGAATACTTCCAGCCGGTTTGATCTCATTGCAGCAGAAGAGCAAAAGAAATACGAATTGGAAAGATTTTATAGATAAACATATAGAGAGAGTGGAATTGGCGAGTTTGTACGATCAAATGTAGAATAATTCAATAAGAATCAACTCAAGGAGAATAATACAAGGAATCGCGTAGTAAAGTTCGCAAACCGCCGTGCCTCTGAGGCGACCGTTTTGCGAAGCCGATTCTACGACTGAATTTCTGGCTGAATGGGAGAAAAAGGGGGTTGCTTCAACCTATCATTGGAATATTACAATCGGCATTTACAGAAGGGAGAATACTAATGTAATCTAAATAGCTATAGAGTTAATTGTGATGTGTAATTGGATTCTACAATCCCTTTAAAAAGTCACTTCTGTAAAAATTAAGAGCAATATATTTCATCAGCGTATACAAAAAGTACGAAATCTAAGTAGGAGGGGGGGGGATCAATTTTTTTCCTAATGAATTATCTCTCTTCGAGTTTTGCCAAAATAAAATAAATGTAAGGAAATGCAGAACATTTGATAGCTATTTTTTTTCCCAAAATGTTCTATTCTGATTTCAATTCGAAAGTTTATATACAACGCTAATTTTTTTTAAAAAAACTAATGACACTTTAAAAGTTTGTATATTTTTTTAATACATCATAAAACATATTTTATTTTATGTAATTAAAATTACTTTAAATACACTGGAAATTTTTAAAATTTTTTTTTAAATAAAACTATTAACACAATTTGTTTGTAAGTAGTAGAATTTTTATTAAATTAATACAAAATCAGAAGAGAAATGAAGATAATTCAAATCTCTTTTCTGATTGAAGCTGAGCAGTGTTATAAATTAACACGAATGTTTCTAAATATTTTATTTATCAATTCTTATTCCGAATGTTGCACATCATTTGAAGAGAAAAACAATGCTATCCTCAGTAACTTAATTTTGAGAATAATTACGCATGAAAATATAGAACACAAAGAGAATTTTATTTTGATAATTTTGTGTACCTTCATGCATATTTCAATATTTTTCTCAATAAATAATTCACTACATGTAACAAATTAAAATCAAGTTTCAAAAATAATTTTGGTTTAATTGAGTAATAAATCAATTATGGTCTTAAGTGTAATTTAATCCTGAAGAACATCGGGTTATTAATAAACCGTTTGTAATAAATAAACTTAAAGTATCAACAAGTTTTATAGCCTTTAATCCACACTCAAAAATTATAAGATTGTGAAAGTTTGAATTTTGCACCTCAGATGGCGCCACAATTTCAAAATGATGCCTTTCTTTTTGTCCCAAAATGTTAGAAAAATGACACAGAAAGTATTCATTACAAATTATTCAAATAAAAAAAAATCGTGACAAAGAGATTCACTCTTTACTTGAATCAAGAAAAAAATCAGGAAAGTTTTTATAAGCTTAGATACATTTTAACAGAGTAAATTAATGCATGTATCTTCAGCTAGATGGCGTTCCACATTATCGGGACATTCGATATTATATTCATTTTTTGTAAAGAATGACATGAATCGTAACCACAATGCGCTACAAGGGAAATGAAAATGTGTTCCCAAACTTTAAACGAACGATTTTTTAGAAATTTTTGAGGTAAACAGTGATGCACATTTTTTAAATAAATTTAATTTATGCATGCGATCATTTGATAAAGGGGTGGGGGTGGGACAAAATATTTAATTAGATTACCACCGACATATTTTCGGCGCTTCGTTTGGAGAAAATATCGAGTAAGTCACAAAATAATCAGTTGATAAATGTGTGATTAATCTAATCAATTATCCATGAAAAGGAGAGGAAATACGCTTAACACAATTTTGTTCCATTTGCATTTAAAACATCTTTTCTTAATAAGTTAACGATTTAAATGAGTACATGCGGCCGCGGTAACCTAGGGGTCATGGTTACGAATTCTCTCCTACCCTCCTAATCCTTCTCTGGGGTGTCCTAAATAGGGTCTATATGTTTAAATTTAATTTTTATAATTCAGTTTCCCAGGCCGAGCTTTCAGCAAATGGATTTGCCGTATTGTGGGCCGACTCTCATAACTTCAAAATTACTATTTATTCAATATTGCTACACAGAACACCAGATAAATAAACCGGCCTTTATTATTATCATTAAAGAAAAAATAGCAATTTATTATTCCGATTTTTACAATCTATACTGGGTTTGGGCCCACGTAGGAGATTATTACACCGAAATTGCAGATTCATTTGTAAAATCCATTGTCACTAACGGTGAGGGAAAGAAATGTCAGTGCCCCTCGGTCTCATATAGTTAAGATTTTAAAAAAATAAGCTTATCTTTCTGACTGGGAGGTCTGTTGGTCAACTAGTAATACCGGTATTCGGGTTCAGTCCTATATTCCCAGACCAAATTTGAATTTTGTAAATATCAATTCAAGTTTTATTACTCGCTTCTTAACTGGTCATGGTCCCATCGTTTGTTATTTAACTCAGTTTAATTTGGAGGGAAAAAAATTCCTGAGGTTCTGTTGGAGATGTTGACCACTACGTTTTCTCTTGTCCTTTTACCAAAAGTTTTCATTTAATATGTCCAGTTATTGAAGCAAAACCCATTTGGCTAAGGTTCTTATGTGAAAACCCTAGTTTGCATCTCATGATTAAATCCTACATCCTCAGGGCTCGTAAAATTACTCAACTATTTTCATAATTGTTTCAATTGTTGATTACATTTCTGAATATTTCAAATTTTCTTATTGTGTGCATGTAATTGTATACCTTGTACATATGTGTGTGTATATATATATATATATATATATATATATATATATATATATATATATATTGTCTAATACTTCATTTTTCGTTTACGAGTTTGTGAACGGTTTTGTACAGTACATTTAGTCAATTATACGTTGCTGTTATACGCCTTGTTACAGCAAGAAATTGTACTGTTAATTTTTTATTCCTGTCAAACACATTTCCTGCTCTGTAAACACATTGCAAGAGCAGGAAACGCATTTGAACATTGTGTTTCCTGTAACTCTCTGTAAACACATTTGTATTTACTTTTGAATTTCAAAATTATGTAATATCTTATGTCCTTTGTTCCAACATGTACTGTTAAATCTCACTCTTTATTGTTTCAAAAAAAATTTTTGCCAATAAATACTGAGTGAGGCCGGTATGTAGCTCTTAACACTTTGTGAGGGCTCGATCCCTTGGACATTCCGCCAATAATCCTATGTTGCTTTAAATATATATATGCGACGTTTACAAATAATCAAACTTAAATAAATAAACTGAAAATATCTTATTGGTTCCATGAATATCACAAAATATGGCACTCTAGCACATACACACACGCACGAACACAAACAAACAAACAAACACGCACGCACGCACACATATATAGCTTCAAGTGAATCTTCCTTCCATATTTGAATGAAAGTGACTATGAATATGAGAAACAAAAGCAAACTTAAAAGCCCATATAATAAGGAAAGAAAAGCATTGAAAAAGAATCTCTTTAAAATATATTATAGATTTAATTTTTTTAAAAAAGCATTCCACGCTCTTAAAAATAAGTAAGTAAACAAAGTTATAAAAGAAAAAGTAGAGTCTGCTCTATGACATACGGCAGCGGTCAGCAAGATCGAAATAATAAGCGGGTAGCGGTTGTTGAGAGAAGTTTTGACACTCATATCTGGGACTGCAGATGTGATGGATTCTTTGTAATGACGGAGAAAAGCACGACGACCATTCTTCATAGGCCGAGCAGCGTTATTAATAATTGTAATAAGGTGCCATGAGAAACAATGGCGGTAACAAATGGAGGTGATTACCAGCGCGAGAAAGAAAATATTCTACGGCACAATTCTATCCATAAATAAAAGCACTCGAAAGAAAAAAGGAAACTGAAGATGCTTTTTCTTTTTTCTCCCCATCTTGGAAGAGACTGGATTCCCCACTTAAACGAATAATTGATGCTCCCAATATTTCACCGCGAAACACGTGCTCCCGAGCCAGAGTTGAAGGGCGCCTAGCTGCTGCTCCCGCCGAAGAGAGAACGTTTAATATTTTAAAATGGAGAGTTTTTAATCAATTGTGATCAAAGTTCTGAGGAATGAATGAGATTTTCACGCAACTGAGTTTCATTACTTTCCTTTGAGGCAGAAAAAGGCAGTAGAGCCTACTTTGTTCTCAATTCTCTACAACTTCGAAGAACTCGTATTCCCAAATTATTTTAAAACAAAAACCATAAAAAATTAAGGAATAATTAATAAACTTTTAATACGCCCGTAACCAAATTCGATATTGATATCAGTGTAAGGATACAATCGCAATATAATTCTACTTTTATATTTCATGTACAGTGAATAATATCCCCTTACGTCTTCTCCGAATAGATTAAGTGCATTGCCTATGTAAGCGCTTAGTATAAAATTTAAACACCTTTTCATGGTGCATCTTTTATTCAAAAACAATTGTTCATCCTTTTGAACAGTCAAGTTTTTCTGGGAAAGAATTTGAATTGTACGATAGAAGTAATTAACAAATACTTCTGTAAACGATGCGAGACAAAGTCTGATTCGGACAAATTTTCACGGTAATATATATAAATTTATTTAAAAGATAAATGAACACTCAGTATTTGTATTTTAAGGCATTTTAATGTATCGAATCGTAATTTCATGAGAACTTTCATCTCACATCTACTTTTTTGTTTGGATTAAACGTACCACCGTTGTCTTTTTCGGAAAAAATATGTCTTCTAGGAATTTTCCCTAAGTAACTCTGTTCTTGCAATTATTTCCATTTGCTTAATTACCCCCCGTCCTATTATAAATGTTATCCTTTAATCTGGACGAATGAAATCATTGCAGTCAGTCAATGAAGTTCGAAGCAAGGAACAATACTCGCGGTCATCTTACGTCTCAGCATCACCATCAACAGGATGGAATCGAATTGCAATTCTCCGAATATGGAATAATCGAATATATGGACGCGAAAAATAAATTGTTTTTCCCGATGTGGTATGAAGAGTGATTGAGACATCAGCAATTGATCATCGCCAATACTCTGTGATGCAGCTCTAGTCACTCTAAACAAAATCGACCCAAAAGTATCAACTACAGAACCCAAATTCTGTATTCCGAGTGAACAGGCATCAGTCCTACAAGAAACATTTCCATTCTTAGAGAAAGGGGAATCTTCGAAGGGACAAGTGTAAGGAAAATCGGAGGGAAAAAACATGTTCTTCGTGCCTTTCCATTCAGAGGCGATTAGAATAAATAAAAGTTTGGAGCTCCGCCAACTGCACCTGAAGGCCTTGTCATTAAAAATTACGATTTTTTACACCCCGCCGAGAGTGGGAGAAAAAAACTCGAGATAACTCGCAGGAGCGATATTTTTAAGGACACTCTTTTCAGGACAGAGTAGGCATTTTGGAATAACTATTTGTGCGCATCCAAAGTAATAGGGAAAAAGCACTTAAAATTAGAGTAAAGGGAGTCTTTGGAATACTCAAAGTTTGATAAAATCAGTTTAAACCATTGATTTTTAAAACTTTAACCTCACTATAGCATTTAAAATCATGCGACTTAAAAGTTTAAGGCTAATTGATGATTTCTGGAAATAATTTTAGTTACGAGTGTGTTTTTTAAAATAAAGTGGAATTCTTAATAAAGCAAAACATTAAATTTCTGCATAACAGAGAGAGCCTTAAATGGTCCTCTTATAAAATTTTCGATATTCCTCGGTAGGACAGGAAATACACGATGATTACACACATTCATTAAATACAGAAACATTCAAGTCATTAAATAAAGTAGGAAATTTATATTTCCCTCTTTCTTTGATAACTGATTCTCCAAAACAGAATTTTCTCATCGATGCCTTAAGTTTCATTTGCAATGGAAATGTATTTGGTGAGTGCGATGTTTTTCGACCCTATGGCGGGGGATTACTGTTGACTTCAAGTGCCGGCGGAGTTTCGAACCCTTGACCATTGGGTCCGAAGAAAAGTTGTCCGGTCGCTTTTTGTAGCGTTCTTATCAGCTAGACCAAAAAGGAACTCTATTTCGAGCTAACTATTAAAGCGTATTGACTTCTGGTGGTGGTGATGAAGACAGCCGTAGGTGTGTGTTTATATTTTTTTGCTAAAAAAATATAAACAGCTAACTTTTTGATAAAAAATAGTAAAATTCTGATGTAACATGAGGGTAAACATTCTACTTTTCTTGTTTAAAAGTTAATTAAAAAGCCTGTTTTGTTTCGATACTTCTGCTTGCGTAATCAGAGCGTAAGAATTTCGGTGATTATTACTTGAGTGAAATTTTCTTACTGAGATTCAGTTTTTTTTTCAAAATCCCATGCATAAAGCTTCCAAGTAATTCACGCTATTCCAAAGATTCTAGATGTACTCCTCCCCATCCTGTTTTATTATCAAAAGGTTCACAGCTGTTGTGTTTGAAGAACAAATGTTGGCCCTTAGGAATGCCATTGGATCGAAAAAATCACATAGAGAAACTGATAGAAGAAATCTCAGAAGAGATAGAATTCTGAGAGACCCTCTTTTCACCCAACGAGACGATCCGATGGGAAGAAAGGTGTTCGATTTTCGAACACAATCGACCGGTTCCTTTCATCAATCGATTCATAACTCGTCGACTCATCAAAAGTCGGAAGCACACGCGTCGAATCAGCAAATCATCCGCACAAAGAGAAGATGAAGCTCTGAGAGTGGAACTGTTCTTTATTCAACGGATCCTTGAGCGGCAGGGGTCGGACGCCTTTTCCGGAGGTATTTTCGGCATTGACTGCTAAGAAAAAGAAATTCTTTTATTTTTCTTTCGATTTCAGAGTAAGGATAGTTCAGATGGTAAAGATACAATTTTTGGAAAAAAGTCCAATCTGTTACAAATTTTGCCCTATGTTGAGATACAGTGATCTTAACAAGAAGCAATATCACAATCAAAGAACCACTTCTCTGCTTAAATCGTTCAGCAATATCTGATTTATGATTTTTCGTAATAATGTGGTCATTCGCACCTATTTAGAGACACGAAGAATCCAGTCCGTCCACCTTCCAAAAGGCCGTTGTAGTTCCCTCTAATTATCGAATACATTGATTTCGTTTTTTTTCTAAATTGAAAGCACGTATTGATACTAATTCATTCGAAAATTCTCACGAGAAAAAGCCAATGAAAGTCAAGTAAGAATTGATAGATCACTAATGGCCAAGATAGAGAGACAACGTCTGTATATTCGATAGAATCTGAATGCACCCTACACAATACCCCAACTGGAAGGAAAAAAAGAAACCACACATTTCATACATCGAAAAAAATTTATATTTCCCAAACCCAAAACCCAATTTTTGATGTGTTAGGGATTAGAATATGAAACAACGAAGGTTTGTAGCAAACGATCACATGAGTGAAATGTCAATAGTGATTTGTTTTAGCAGAAACAAAATAATCAAGCAATATGTTCAATTTTGCAACCATTTGGATAGCTAGGCTGGAGGAGGAGGGCTCTGTAACTATGAATTAAAAAGAAACTTAACGAAGCATCTTGATTCTTTGTTCTGCAAGAATATTCTTACTTCCACATCTATTTCTGCAAATTAGGGTTCATCAAACATACAGTGGTAAGGCCAGGACACAAATAAAAAAAAACTGTTATTACTTTCAACTGATTAGCTTGTGGGAAACTGCATGCTCAGTATGAGTCCATTTAATCGCAGATGCGGCAACAATTTCTATTTTATCGTTCTCTAGGTTATTTTTGAGAGCTTAAAATACGTATATTCAATATTAATAAATACAAGTTTTCTTCTTTCGCAAAGTGATAAGGTTTTATTTTAATTACGCATTATTATTCAATCTAAGCGGAACGAAAACTCTCAGAGAGAGAGAGAGAGAGAGAGTTACCTTAACACCGTGCAACCGTCTCTTGTTCCAATGTTAAAACGCAGAATGTTTTTTTAAAAAAAGACGTCTTTCTTCTCCACAAATTAAAACGGTTTAAGTTTGAGCCGCTATCAAAAGGCGTTTTCTTTTCGAGACCACGAATGACCGCTGTAAAAAGAATGGGAAAAGTAAAAAGACATCGCGTTCATATATATAAATTTAAAAAAAAAAAAGGAAAAAAAAAATTGTAAAGCAAAAGTTTTTCATCGGACCAAACAATCTCTCCTTCACACACAACAACAAGAAGAAAGGACTTAATCAAATTACGGCGCACAAAGACAACCCCCCACCCTCCGCGAGGGGCTGCTCCCTAAGTAAGCCCCGAAGGCGAAATCAATTTACACGCGGGTGTGTAATGAAAGACGGATTGTTGTCAATGGGAAGGCGCCCGGGAGATTTTAAAAATAAAACAAACAAACAAAAGGGAAGTTCTCCAGTAAAAAAGCAATTAATTTGGCGGATCTTCAGGGGGAGGGAGAGATGTTTACCAAGAGATTTTGGGGACACTTAAAAAGGAATTGGGGTTCCGTGCGCGAAAGGGTTGCTCGAGGAAAACTTGTTCAATTGATTCTATGGATTTTCTGGAAGTCACATTAGCTAAAAATTTTGTAGGGGTTTCTAGAAGATTTCTTTTTCAGTTGTTGCTTTGTTATTAAGACCTGACAAGAAAAAATTGTTTATCACAATTTTATTTTAAGCGAAAAGGGACTTAAATAACCTGAAAGTTTTTCTTATAAATTTCGAAATCTGTCGCCTATTCTACCAGCGAAAAGGTTAAAAATTTCTACAAATTTGATGATTGACGGGTGAATTGGAACTATTATCTTCATTAAATGTTCACAGTCTATAAGAGATCACCTGCAAAATCTTTGGTCAGTGTGAAGAAGGATTAGGGGAATGTATGTGCAAGAATACTCTCTTCCTAAAGGCGAAGTAGATCTCACGTTAACTTAAAAAACAGACCATGTCCCCATAAATATAAATTAAGTTTATAGATTTTTTTCGGAATTTTATTTCAGAGAAGAATAAAAAAAATCATGAAGTACGATACAGATGAAAAAATAATTGAACCATAAAAAAGCACGAACGATCTGTTTTAAAGGAGAAATTAGATTAAACATGAATTTTTTTAAAAAAAATTCCTCTTTCTGTATTTACGCATTAATCGTTGTGTTCTTCCAGGAAAATGAGGTTCGCAAATAATGTTCAATGTAAAAATGGAAAAATAACGATGAACGTAAAGTTCATCCTGGTTTCGTCATCCATAAGAAACATGTACGGAGAGAAGAATTTGATACAATCTAAATTATAATTACACATTTTGAGGAACAAAATACAAATTTCACTGCAACTGTAAGACTAAACATATTTTATACAAAGTGCGCGTTATTAAAATATCTTATAAGTTAATGACTTTTTATTTCTTCTCCAGTACAACAATATATATTTAATGTACATAAATAATATTTATAAAACTGTATATTTTGTACACCGTCCTGTAGTAAAATGGAACTCTCTAAACGACTTTTGTAGTTCTTAACATAAATGTACAATATTGATATCACAGCTCACGACTCAAAGGTAATTAAATTGTGGTGCTCATGGATTAATTTATATAGTTAGCTAAGTTAATTAACTCTTAAAAAGAATTGTTTCATTTAATTTTTAGAATTAGGTCAAAGGTGGTCTAAGTATCTTATGTTCCAATTTTTTTGGGAATTTGACCATTCGTTCCGCAGATATTTGGGGAAAGCTCTTGGAAGAGGGGCACACACTAGTTTTTCTGATCTGAACGATTCTTTACAATGATTCCCCCGTTTCTTAACACTGCGTGTCGACTGTAGGGGTTACTGAGCTTTGTACACTTAATCTAACCCGCGGCTGTCATTTCAAAATTAAATATTTCCACGACTTATTGAGGAAACTGCAAGAAATGATGGGTTTACGAGTTTTACGACACGAGGAATATGCAAATATTTAAAAAAAATTTGGTACGATTCCTTTTGTTCGAAAATGTTTATTCAGTACATGTTTTCATAAAAACATTACTTTTTCAATGGTTTTAGAACAGAAAAAAAATCATCTATCGTTTGACGGAAAAAGCTTTAAGAAAATTCTCTTTGTCTAGTGTCTGAGGCACTCATTCGCACATGTGACCCATGTTTTAAACCTTCCTTACTCGGACACTTACAAACAGAATTTTACGAAATGTAGGCTAATTTTAAGAAGCGAAACCAGATACGTGGGGAAAAAAACAGAATTCTGTCATGGAAAAAATATGTTTTAGAAGTTCATTAACTCTTCATGATGTAGTTCCCACTGAGCCATAAATCAGATGCGAGGAGAATTGTTGAGGGTGTCCTATTTTAAACTCTCTCTCTCACACACACAAGTTCCGTATCCAGTCAACTGCAAAACGTTAGTTTTTAAAAATTCTTTTCAGAAATATAAGCCGTTTTCAAATTGCTCAGCGGCTAAAGTTATCGAATAGCTCAACATACACTCATGAGAGAGTTCATTGATGAAATCTATAAAATAATAAGCTAGAATATTAGCTGACGGAAACACGAGGGAATGGGCAGTGAATTTCAATTATAAATTTAGAAGGTTTAATTTTTAAATTTTTGCTCTAGAAAATCGAGAATGATATTTGAATATATATTTGAAATAATATGTTATGTATAAATTTAATATTTTAATAAAATAATTTTGAATAATAGGCATAATGTTTGCTAAAAGAGTTCTTTCCAGAAAGAGAGCATAAACTCCTCCATGTATTTTTATATTATTTTCTTAATACATTGTCATTTTACACTTTCTCTCTCAAGATTCTGTTCTTCTATATCGTGTGCTAATACTTTTTCTCTTTGCCGTCAGTTTACTAAAGCTTGTTGTTTCACGGCCAAATTTATTTAAATGAAAAGAGAGAAAACGATATATTTATTTTTTTTAAAAAAATGCAAAATTTAAATATTTCGGCAATAGTTTTCTCATTAGGTTCTCATATGCGCCTGAAAACTATCGGAAACGAAACGAGATATCTGCTCGTAGAAAAACTTTGTCCCTCATTACTGGAAACAAGCTTCACGAGGCGACAACCAGCAGATAAAAAAGAGCTCCACATTAGAAACGTACTTCCAGGTATTGGAAAATACAATGTTGGCGAAAAAAGTTTTCCATGAAAGAGCAAAAAGCGGTCGCAAAATTTCTCATCGGATCTTCATTTGAAGCCGATAAATGGGATAAGCGAGTGCTAAATTAAAATTCTCTAACAACCCGCCATTCCTTCCTGTGGACGCTTTTAATTATAGTGGCTGCCCCCCCCCCATCTGCATCGGCTTCAATTACGGAAAGGAGGGGAGAGAGAGAGCATTCCAAAAAATAATTAGCCGAGCTATCTTCTTACCATCGTTATACCTTGCCTCTTTTTCAACTCGAAATCCTCGATTTTGTTTAGTTTGGCACTTTTTCCCCCCATACGTTTTATGTTCGACATTTCGAACGGTTCGTATTTCTCTGCATCTGCCAGGTCACACGAGAAGGAAGAAAATATCGTCTGCCCGTTTCCTCGAAATCGTTTGCACCTTCCCCCATCGAACACCCTCCGAGACGCATTTTTATTAAAATGTGTACGGCATCTCATTACAAATATTTTTTCCCCTTTCGGAAAAGATTTAAAGCACATTTTTGTAATTTCATCAGTTTTTACATTTTCGATCTGTTCGAGATTTCTTACAATCAACAGACATAAATATTTTCTCGCTTGTATTTCCAGCACATTTCAAGCATTTATTTCGAGATGATGTTGTCCTCTTTCATTTCACGTGTCGTTGAACAAGTTATAATTTTATTCATACCAAATTTGAGCAAACAGATTTCCAGAGTCATAGTGTCTTTAATTCTAATAATGGATCTTCGAATAGAACATTCACTCACCGAAATTTGAAATTTAAATTCTGGTTCGGTGAATAGTGTCAAAAGTTTTAGGACATTATAACCCGACAAAATTCCGTCGAATGGTTCAATACTATGAAAAAGAAGCTTTAGCGAAAATAAGTCTCTTTTTCGACTTTTCATTAATTGGATTTGAAATAAATAGCCTTGTATGAAAGCGAAATATCGTAATTTCTCAATAATTTAATATCGTTTTACTGCTCTGAAACTAGGCGATTTTGATACCGAAGCAGACCGAGGAGCTTCTTTTATATACGGATGGATAATGACGAGCGTTCAATGTAAAACGGTACAAAATAAACACATATATAGTGGAGAAGTCTCTTAAAGAAATTACTATGCTTCTAAAAGAAAAGTTAAATTTCAAAAAAAAAAAATAATCTTAGTTATTATTTTTTTTCCCACTATGCCCAAAGACTAAACACAGTTTTACTGATGACTTTTGACAACAAATACGAGAAGCAAGTGATAATGTGAAAGTGATTATGACGTTTCTGATACATCAGTGCCTCCAGTTAAAAATGATCCGAATCTTCGAAATCCATTCCCATCCGGAACAAGTCTCGTAAGCAATCTGCTTTTGACAAATGCGGTGGAGGCAAAAACAGAATCCATTTCTTTGCGAGGCCAATAAAGTTTACGAGTGGAATTCTCATTAAACCTCCGAAAATTTGCATTGTTCTCTCCCCCTACCCTCTCTGAATGCAGGGGCGCAGATGGTGGCGCTGTGCCCTCGATAACAGGCCATAAATAACGGGGATTCACCGCCAAAACCCTGTAAAATGGTTTTCCCAGACAGCAACAGGGCTCGTGGCAGCTGCATTGTTGGAAAAGAAGTGTCGTCTCCCCCCCCCACCCTTCTGCGCGTGCTCTAGGATTTGAAGTAACGGGTGAAATCTCTAAGCTCTCTCGCGTACACTGCGGTTCTGTCATACCTTAACAAAGAGAGAAAAAAAACCCCATTTAACTCAAATCAAATCAGTCACCTATGATTGCTGAAGCACAAGTTATGTGACACAAACGGTTAAGATCTGCGAGATTGCTTCTCAGTGAAGCTTCTCATGGATGATTTGAATGCAGATTCGATTGAATGATCTTCGATATAAAAGGGGGTGGGTCCTTTTTATAAATAAGCCATTCCAAAATTTTGAATCCTTTGCTGGAATTTCAGAACTTGTCAGCCTATCAATTGGAAGAAAAAAGTATTCGACAATCATGTTAACTGCTACTGAAAGGTAATCAATATCAAAGATCATAATTTGCACAAATTTAATGAGTGAAATAAAGCTGTGGAATATTTGGAGATATTTTAAACTATGTATATCTGATGACGCACACATTAAAAGACAACTAGATTATTATAGGACAGCTGGAGAATTGCATAATCGAATCAGTTGTCAGTGAGAACCAGGTCGCTTTAGTTTGACAGAGCAAGGGCGGAAATAAATAACCAAAAGAGATAGAATATAATGCTTTGATTACTAAAACAACCGTATAAAAATTGGATAGTATTCAAATAAGACTATGCTGAAGGCGAGGGCGAATTTTGAAAAATGGCGACAAGACGCACTTTATCTGAATCAGAAATATACGGCAACTCTTCCGAAAGTTGGTGCGCGCAATGGATGAACCTCCCGAAAGAAAAAAAAAAAGCTGTCGAACTACGAGGAGTTGTTTTCCAGACTCATTAGGGTCCATCGACTGCCAGAAAAGCGGTTGAATCACTTGTTACAACAAAGGATCAAAAGCGGGGCGTTAAACGGGAAGAGATTTTTAACGAGAGGGCTTTTATGACGCCCCGAAAGAGTGGAAGATGAACTGCCTCGAATAAAGATAAGACAGAGTCGTGTTTTATGATCCCCGGTACGCACATCAAGTGGCTCTTTTTTAAATGTCGTTCACACTCCTTCCTTCGAAGAGATTTATCTTCGTTTCTACTGTTTATGGCGTTCTCAGAAGCCCACTTAGAGGCTGATCACAAGCCATTTAAAAATTTTAAGTCTTTTCTTCAATCAACGCGCTTTTTGAGATCAAATTCTTCACCACCTACCATGCTGTTTTTGATTAAACTGAATTAAAGCGAATTCCTGAAGCGGGAAAAACTTTGATTTTTATAATCACTTTCGGTTGTTTAAGGTTTCTACTTCGTAGGTGTGGTGGTCGTGCCAACTAATCGAACATTTCCAAATGTGGATATTTTTTCCCAAATACTATACCTTTAAATTTGCTACAGGGAAGATGTTTATAATCTATATGCAAATATATCATTAATATTTATATAAATTTAAATAAATATATTAATTCGAAAGATTATGATATATTTAGAGAAATTAAACTGGAATAAATAAGTAAACAGCATCAAACAAATTCTCAAACATTTTCCCTCTAAAATCAAACGGAAGCAGTAAATAAAAGGAATTTAAGAAATTTAAGTTGTGGTCGAAAATTGTGCTTGTAACGCCGTGATTTAACGCTACTTTTCATGTACTATTAAACGGTAGCCAGATGGCGCCACATGTCCTTTTTGGTTAGAAGCGCAAGCTCGATGGAAGGCGAGAGACTTCGTTAGCAGAGTGATAGAGTGATGTTCGTGAATCTGTGTTTTATATATGTTTTGTATCCTGTCTTGTGTAGTGGAATATGTCAAGTATTAAATAATAGTTGTTCTTGAAACCATCCCGGCTGTTCATTATTTTGTCCTGAAATAATAACAACATTGGAGGGGATACATGCTAAATATTTAGAGTTAGTAAAAGTAACACAGTGTTAAATTATAAATAAAAAAAAGTAAGATAATATGCATAGGTATCATATCATGCCTTTACATTTCTTTTGATTATAATCCTCAAACATGACAAAAATTTGAAAACATTTTTATAGAATATGAATGTATTCAACTAACACAAACTCAGTTATAAAAAACAGATTCACCAAACACTATTTACTATTGCCTCTTATGTATTTGTTTCATACAGATGACAAATTACCGAAACATAGAGAGCAATAATTCTATATAATTAACAGAAATATTTATAAAAATTATTCAGGCAAATTCAATACATAGTTAGACTATTTAATAAAATCGAATCGATCATTCCTGATAAAATTTTGAAATGTAGTAGTGTGCCAAAATATATCTAAAAATAAAAAAGAGTCACATAAGTTTTCAATCAAATCATTATCATGCAGATCATTAAGAAAAACAATAATATTTTCAATATCATAACAAAATACGATTGGGAAGGTGATTCTTCAGTAAATGGCACTTACACCTAATTGAAAGATGGAAATTCAAAAAAATCATTAGGTGTTATTATTACATTTTAGGTATGATATATTCACGGCTTTTATCGAATTTTTCGCTGCATTTTTTTAAAATCTAGTATAGTTCTTTTAAAATCTATAATTTCTCTCAATAGTTTTTCTATTTTTGATTTAGTAAAGCATTTCTCAATTAGATATTGTGTCTAAAGATTCACACATTTTTATGTGATGTTGATACATTTAAAGGTTGTATGAAAGAATTTTGCTTGCTAGTTACTGGCATCGCTCAGTAGTTGTCTCTGAAGACAAATTTTTATTGAAATGCATGGGAATGCTTTTCGATGATTTCTGATTACGTAACAGGTGTTCATTCTCTCACTGAGAACCACATTTCTGTTCTTTTCCTTTTATTGAAAAAATCTATTAAAAAAATATTTCGTCAAGTTAAAATAGAAATTTTTAATTGCCAACATAGATTTTTCCAAAACCTTCTATTGTATCTGATATAAAAAAACAACGATATCTCATCTTTTTGTGAGTATGGAAGTCATTACGTACTTAAATTTTTCTACACTTTTTGATTCAATCAGTTTCAATATATGTTTTTAATAAACTTTCAGGTATAGACTTGTATTAATCATTGCTTAAGTTCCTTAATTCTATTTCTGATTGATCAAAGATTATGAATGAGTTCTGTGTTTTCAAATGGTTGCGAATTCAAGACATCAGGTGTCCCTGAGGAATTTAATTTGGATATCTTGAAATGTTTTTTACTTATTAACGATTCGCCTGATCATACTGAATTCGCTTAGTATTTATTATTTACAGATAATTTAAAGGTTTGCGAACCATTTGATTCCCTTTTGGACTATTACTTGTTTCAGATGAATTTAAATGATACAGCTTCATGGTGGCATAGAAAGAGTCTTCAACTGAATGCGCCTCATAAGTTTCATTCTTTGAATTGATTTGATTATTTAGTAACAATACACTGCGAATGAACACGCGGGCAACTGGTGGTAGACGTCGTAATTTGGAACCTCGGCCAAATGACGAGGGCGATACATGAGTAGGCAACTCCCTCTCCAAGCTTCCACACCACGCCTTTGAGAGGTTTTGGGATCTCGATCCGATTTAATGTGATCGTTACACGGCGGGTCTTTAGTGATATCAGGGCTCGAATCCATACAATAAGAACACACAGTTTAAAACTTAAAACAAGTAGTGAATTAAGAACTTCTAGATTTTAAACGATATACATCAAGATTTAAAAAGACTCTCGCATTTTCCCAAGTCTAGTATCTTAACTTTAGTTCAGGAAATAATTTTCCTTTCTGATAATGATATAGTTATGCATAACTAATTCAGTATAAGACGTAAATCTTGTAATGAAACATAAGGAAAATTTTAAATCAAATATTGAAAATTAATAAATTTTTTTCTATAGTTAAAAAAGAATCTGAAATTTAGAAAGCAAAAAATTGTTTGCCTATTTTTAATCAAATTCCGTTTATTCTCCAAATTCATTTTTCCAGAAAGCTCTTATCCAAATAAATAGGTAATATTAGATGTAATATTAAACAGAAAATAAATATATTCATGCTAAAGATGACACATCTAAATCACTGTGAAAAAGTTTTTTTGAAAAGTTATTTCTAACGAATATGTTTACCAAGATTTTTATATGAACAATATTTCACAACATTTCTTGAACGAATTTTGATTACGATCAATATTAAGACGGCGATTGAAAATTGGGAAAAGGGGCGACTCGCGGCACTGATCTTTCCCCCGCCCTCTTTTTTCTGCGAATCACATGAGGCCTTTGCATCCCAAACAATTATCACTGTAACTGTTCCTGATGAGACCGCCTTCTTTGAAGCCAGCACTTTGCACTTATTGTTGCTTGGTTTTCAGTGTATAATGAGGAATTCGGATTTCATCGATGACAAGAATTCGTCGCGAAATCAATCAAAACTAACCTGTGAATCAGTGTCAAATTTGTTTTGCCATCATCACTTAACAAATGGAAGCACACAATGGTAAATTCAACATGCTTTTATCCACGCCATTTGTCGTTTAAAAAAGGTACTTTTTGAACTAACTTCGTATACATAAAATAAGACCACCATATTATGCTGTCATCAGCTGCGGGTCTCAAAAATCATTCAAAATTATTCTGTTTTGAATTAACGTTGTTCTTGAGGAACTCAAGGTCACATTGGTAACCATAACGACTGAGTAGACACTTCCACTTATGAATACACTCACCTAACTTCCACTTATGAATACACTCACCTAACTTCCACTTATGAATACACGACAGCTTCCATTATTCCACACAATAGGTCTCGGCGGACTGCGACCATAGCTGTTAGGTTGCAGCAGCACCCAAATGTATAGATATCTGATTTTAAAACTGTTCGAGAACAAAAAACCTCAATTTTTTTGTAAGTTCATTCTATTGATAAACGTCAATTAATAATTCAAATGTAGGTTTAATATTAGTTATTTTGAATATCAAGTGAAATCATTCCAGCAATAAAATGTGAACAACTGTTTCGTTTAATCTCTAGTAAGTTACAGTTGGAGTAACAAAAGTCTTTAAGTAATCTTAAGTTTTAGTTAAGATTTTCTTGTTTCTCATTGAGAGTGAGTTCTTTCTCTTATATAAAAAAAAGAAATATGCCGAATATCCTTTAAGCTATGCTTCCTAATTTGAATACATCCTCAATTTTCTTACACAAGCTTTTTTTTAAAAAAAGAACCTTCTACTTTTCGATGAGATTCTAAAAGGAGTTTTATGTTGAACACATTAGCCTAAAGTTCTCAAACTTCCTTCGATCGTTTCTTTTCGCCATACAACTAATAAGCATTTTGTGAAAATTTTTTGGCTCCAGTTCTTACAACCAAAGAGGAAAAAACAAGACCCCATTTTGTTTTTATACACTTTTTTCTCGCTGTATAAAGTATGATACACGAGTAGAATTTCTCTCTCAATGAAGATACGTCTGTCCAACTTTTCACAACTTTAACAATTGTTTATGATAGGCAACGCAATTTTCTCAAAAAAGTATCATTTATTAATGAGTGACTGTTTTGCCCGTTAACTGCTTTGCAAATACAAGCACATTGTTTATGGTCAGACATGAACAAGTGAATCATTCCTGCATTAAAATGCGGAGTGCAATACTTTACAGCAATATATTAACTGAAGATCGAAAGCTATGATTTTTCTAAGCAGTACATTGCCTAGAGTATACTTTGTATTGCACACTTGACACAAGCAACACTTCCGTCAAGAAAGTAAAAAATGAAATTTAGTTTTTAGATTGACTGAATAAGTTTTTATTGACCGTACATATTACAAAACCCTAATTTAGAAATTTTTATAGAAAAAGTTATATAAAAATTCGAAACCGATTTTTTTTCTCCGAAGAAGAGCCTCTCAATAAACTTATTCTATATTTAAGTAAATATAAATGAAGATAATTTTTTTATCTTTTATTTAAAGATAGACTAAAAAGTATGAAAATATTTTTTTTAAATACAAAATACTGTATAATTTATAAGCGCATGAAGTGCTAAAGGCTACCGCGGCCACCCGTCCCTGCTCGAACAAACCATAATAAACTATTGTGATCGGAGTTATATGCGTATTCTTTTGCGAAATTTCAACCCAATCGGATGATAGGTAGTAGGTTAAAACTCGAGTGCAAAATTTGAATTGAAAAGACACATACATAGTATTTCGAAACTCATGAGAAAAAAGTTAGGGGTGGGGATAGAAAGCATCTAAACAAGCAATTTTCACCATACAATGCATAGGCAAAGAGTAAGAGGTGAATCGCTAGACGGCGTTGTAGTGAGGGAGTGAATGTAAATGATACTGGCGCAAGAGCCAGATGTGGCTATGCTGCACCAAACAAGGTTTAATTGCAGTCTGGACGTGAAAAAAAAAAATTGGTTGACAAGAAGGAGGGTTGAAAATAAAGAAGGATCGCAGGGTATTCGGGGGGGGGGGCACGTCACCCGTGTTTACCAAAGACAGTAAATCCCATGGGAAAGAAAAAGAACACTGTGTGCCTCTGGGTCGTGATGCCCGTACTTACCTGAAGAAGATAAGTCCCTGATGTCTCCTGATATAATCCCCAGGGGCAGGGGGCCCTGCTATAGCCCCAGACACTGGGTACCCCTTTTAGTCGCGTCTTACGACATGCATGAGCTTAGTGGAATGATTCTTTCATACAGGTCACCACACGGGTCTAGAAGGCGGTGTAATGGAAATCATAAAGCGCGAGTTTTCTTACACATCCGTCACTTCTACCGTTGATTTGAGGAGGCATGGTCACGTTCAGTAATAAGGAAAAGGCCATGTATCCAGAAATCTACGGTAGAAATGACGATGTGTAAGGTGACTCGCGCTTTAAGCTTTTCATTACAACGCCGTCTAGAGGTTCACAGCTTGCTCTTCGCCTTGCATTGTTTGGAGAAAATTTCTTGTTCAGATGTTTTCTACCCCTCCTCAAATTTATGCTCCTGAGTTTCGAAACACCCTGTATACATATGAATAAAGCAAGTTAAATAAAAGCTTGCATAAAATAAAAGAAAAGAAAATCCGGTCGCGATCACCAAGTAGTCATGGTACCATGGCGATTTTTTTTATTCCAATACAGATCTCATCTTGGATAAAAGATAATCTGTTTGAGCTCAAAGTCATTATGCTAGTGTAATGAGGAAATTTCGAGAGTAGGGTGCCCGTTTGGGTGTCGACCTCGTCGCGTGATCGTGTTTGGTTTGGTTTTATTAACGTCGCACTAGAAGCAACACGAGGGCTATTGACGTCATCGCGTGATCGAGACGTACTTGTTTTGGACATTTGCAACAGCAAGACAAATAAAAGAACGAGAGGAAACAGCTGCATTACTGTGGTTTGATTTATCGTGTGTGTCAAACTTGATTTGATAAGAAAAAATAAGCACGGAATAACAGGCAAACATAATGTTGAAAAAAAAAAAGACATATATACGAATTCTTTAGCTTATTAAATATAATTGTACCTCAATAAAAACATGACAAAGAGAGTGTGTGAAAAGACCTGAAAATAAAATAAATCTTTCAAATCCTTTACTCGAAATAGTGGGAAAAAAAGAATTCAAATTAGTATTCACAACGTGATTTTAGAAAGAAAGCGAAATTGAGGATCATATAAAATTCGAAGATAGTTGAAAAATGATTGATGCTATGAAATCCCCCGTTTTTTCCCCACATCGCCACTTGACAACTTTTTAAATTAAAACAAAAATAATAATTGCGATTTATTTAAATGAGATTCAAATTGCGAAGAAGTATTATTCAAAATTTTAGCGGCCAATTTGATTTAAAGGAACTTTGGGAAGTTTGAATAAAAAAGCAAAAAGAGAACAGTTTGATTGAATCTCCTATTCTGGTCGGTCTCTCAAATAATTTCTTCTTTTTCTCTCTCTTTGCCGCCAATTCGCACAAAGTAGAGGCCGAGATGTTTGAAAAAATTACTAAATGATTCCTTTTTAAAAATACTTTTAAAAAAATCATTTGATTTATTTCTTTTATTTTAATATTTTTTTGCATATCTGATCAGAAGAAGATGGAAACACGCAAAATTCTAAAGGAAATTTTTCAAAATGAGTAAAATAAGGTTTCAAAATACTTTATCGTTCTCTTTTGCCAAATCAAATACAAAAAATATAAGAAGAGATAAAACACCAAATGTAGAGACTTAACGAATTGACAAGATATTTACGAAAAAGAAATAGAATTACAACATCGGTTTATTCGACAGAAAGAAAAAAAATTCCAAAAAATGATAAACACGCAAACGAAAGATTTCATAAAATATTCACGAGGACTCATTCCAGAAGAGAATGTCTTTTTCCAGGAGAATAAAATTAAAAAAAAAAGTTGGATATCCAAGAAGAGGGGGGGGGGAGAGAACACATGATTTAGAACAAGAGTGTTCAATTGTCACCTTCGGCGCCGAAAGAAAGTCCCAATAAATTTGATCGAATTTCAACAAAGAGTTTCGTTTTCACCTCGATTATTCAGAGAAGTAACAGAAAAGGAGGGAATCAGAAGCCGCATTTCTAAAGAGAAGACATTTCTTTTTGGAACGAGTTGAATATTAGGCGCGAGAAGCAAACATTTAGTTTTAGAATGGTTGATTATTAGAGCCGCACTTAAAACTACCAAGAGGGTATTGGCAACGAGTCTTGTCGTTTTGAACATAGGTTAGGTGACGAGGTTGACACCGTAGGCGTCCCCCTCATCAAACTTCCACACAAAGCATTAGGCGACGGCTTGGAGCCACGATAAATTTAACATGCATCATCCCCGTTACACGCCGGGTCATTAAGGTTCGAAGAAAACAACACCGGCAATGAGATCACGACTATGACTACTAGACTACCACGGCCCATTTAGTTTCAGAGACGCCTGTTGGTGTGATCCAGTGAAACATGTCGGAATTATTGAAACAAATAGAAGGCTATTATTTTCCCCCAAATATTTCCTCTTCCCCTCAAAACCCTACATTGCAGTAATTGTTATTTCTGTTTTTCCATTATTAAAGCAGTAAACATGTTATTATAACATCAGCATCAAACATCAAGACTATCCAATTGATAAAGTTAGTTTAACTGACCTAGTTACTGCGTACAAAACGTCGGCATCGAATACATATTCCCTCATCACTCACGGGTCTCCTCGTCGTGGAATCTTCTCTGTTCGACAAGAATGGCATTTCCATCTGTCCTCTTAACACGAAAGGGAATTTGGAAATTCCAATCAGTTAATCTCTCAATTAAATCTCCATTCTTAAAAGGATGGTTCTTTTAGAAAGTTTTGGGTTACTTTTTTTTCCAATCAAATACACATCAAAATTTTATTTTTCATTCGTTTCTGTTCTCAAAACTATGCCTTTTATTTTTGGAGTTTTAATAGAAATAAATATTTGAAAATAACATCACTCGACAGTGGTTCAAAAAGTTCCCGTTTTTGTCGACAGGTGGACAGATTGTGTTACCATTGCTTACTGTCCTATGTTAAACGGCGGCAAAACGAATTTGACACGAACAACTAACACATAGCATACTTAGTTTTGATTTTAGAGCCATCGAAACTAATCTATGCTTGCCAGAAAAAATTTAAATGCTGTAATGTCGAGTTGTTACCGTCGATGAAAAGCTTGGATTCACTGTTATCCACCGGAAACCAAGCAACAGTCAGAAGGATGGGTTGCTTTCGGATAAACTGCTCAAAAGAAGACGTCGATTTTTTGGGATACGAAAGGGCGTCGCACTCATGGACTTCTTGGAGAAAGGGGAAAAAAATCGATGGACAATAACCAACAGCGAGTTACTCCATTTCTTAACAAGGGTACTTTCTCTCTCTGAATTGCATGCCCGCGCATGCGCGCACGCACTTTCACAATTAAGACTTGTTTCCAAAATACTTGTGGCAGCTCTCTTCAGAAACGACGACAGCAGTTAAAATGAATTAATAACTAGCCCGAGGGAGAATTCCTTTTGGTCTAGTTGATAAGAACAGTGCAAAAGTGACCGGACAAGTTTTCTCCAGACTCAACAATTAAAGGTTCAAAACGCCACTGGCACAAAAGGTCAACCGACATCCTCTTCAAATGCGGAGGGGAAACATCGCTCGCACCGAATGCTTTTAAAACCAATAGTTGACAGAATATTCGGAGCAAGAAACATTCCATTTTTCAGCAACAGTGTTTAATTTAATTAGCGTAATATAAGGAGGTGGAAATATTTAATACATAGTGATGTTCATCACAATCGAACTGGAAGGGTTTTATGAATGAGGGGGCGCTGCACTTACTAGCGAAAGAAGGGCGAAAATCAAAAAGTCAAAGAAAACGCGAATATTTATAGGAATGAAATTCTGACGCCCTATCGAATCTTGTAGAAAGTTTTTTGAGTTAAAGTTGTAGTTTACACACGCGAGGGTTGGTTGGTATGAATTTGGGTTGGTTTTAGAATTAATTAAATTTAAGTAAAATGTTAAAAATAAAATAATA
Organism: Nephila pilipes; assembly: GCA_019974015.1. NCBI lineage: Eukaryota > Metazoa > Arthropoda > Arachnida > Araneae > Nephilidae > Nephila > Nephila pilipes. Next base: position 1,004,675 of record BMAW01121092.1, on the reverse strand, counting down.
ATGTGGTCTCATCACATGTATATGAGTAGATTTCTGATATATATATGATTTTTTTGGCCCATTTGAGCAATATAGAATTTTGTTTATTCGTTGTTACCTCGCCATTTTTCAGTAACATCTGGATCCCTGAATAATTTTCAAGAACTTTTCTTACAACAAAGATTTGTAGAGAAATAGAATTTCTCTTTACTGTTTGTTCTCAGACCTCAGCTTTCGTCACCATGGAGATGGGAAGTCTTTTCATCTTTTAACAAACAAATCATAAAGGATACAAAAGGACGGGGGGGGGGGGGAGAAACAATTTGAAATAAAATCTTCACCCTCCCAATTCTTTTTTCCCCCCACATCTCATCTTATTACGCGCACAAAGCGTTTTGAAAAAGAGGTGATCCAGGAAAGAGAGGAAAAAAAAAAACACTGTAAAAGAAGGAGACGAACAACCCAACAAATCACGAAAGGGAAATTCCTGCGCTCGTTACGGAGCCCGAAAATAATTTCGAATTCTTAAGTCTTAATCTTTTGCTCCACCCCTTCCAAAAGGCAAATAAAAGTATTTTTTTTGTCTTGTTAAGGCAGAGTTTTCCCAAAGCAATCGATGCCTGTAAAAGAATTAGTCCCGATTATTATTTCGAAGAAAAGATTGTTTTCGGAAAGTGATCGAACTGTCAGAATTGGCTCTAAGAATATAATCGCATACGTACCAATATTTCTAGAAGAATCAGAAATGCTTCACATGGAATTCACGAACTTCTTTCCACTGCTTCTATTTGAAATGTATACTATAACAATACAATTAGTTTTCACGCGCAAATGAAAACATAATTGAATAACAAAAAGAAAAAATGAAAAAGTTCTATGCAAAGTTTTGTAAAGAACAGATTTAGCCACCCGAGGCACACTTTTTTTTTAATAATTATTATTAAATAACTCAATTAAATATAAGAATTAAAATAAACGATGAAATATCGAGAAATGGACAACAGTAAACTTTTCCAATATTAAAATTAAGAAAAACGATAAATTATTAAATTGAATATTATATCAGTTATACGTAACTAAAAAATTAAAAAGTGATCTGGTAAGCCAAAAGAGATTCTACTAAAACAATAGTCCCTTGGGTGGCTAAAAAAAGAATTATTTAATTTCTCTCAGTTGGAAATTAAGAAAGTTCAATTTTATATATTTTTTATCAATTCATAGACGATTGGTATGACTTAACAAATGAAGATGTACACTAATTGAAAATTAAAATTTCAGAAGTATTGTGTGTGATAGAGAATAAATGTTTATTATAAACATTGCACTTACGAGCAAGACTAAGGTAGTTGGCATTGAACCTCGTCATTCTGGGCCACGGCCAAGTAACGAGGGTGAAACTTAAGTTTGCAACCCACTTTTCTAACTTCCACACCACGTGAAAGTGATGACTATTAGTCGTGGAAGATTAAATGTGCAACAGCCTCGCAACACAACTGAATTTTAAAAATATCTGGATTCGAGCGTAGGATTTGACAACTTAAGAAGTAAATGATATTGCGATATAACTAAAATAAAAATTATTTTAAAATTTCAGACCGTATACTCTGTCGTATAATGCGCACCTATTATTTCCAGCTACATCTTTTAATTTTTAAGTATATTCGCAATAAATAGAGCACCCATTTTTTTTACAAATAAATCTGAAATATACTTGTCTGAGGGTCTTATCTTTTGAAGTCATTCATTCGAAGGATTTTTTCAGGTTTCAGAAAAATGGTATACTGAATTGACAACCGGTAAGGGAAACAGCATATGTATGTGGGGATGATTGTGGGAGTAAATAATTCTGCAAACAATGTGGGTCATATACATTGCAAAATTTTTAAGTATTTTTGGGTAAGAACACACTCCCGACTCGAATGAATTCACGGAATTAGGAGTCAGATGTTTTTTTCCTCCAGTTATTTGAAGCTACGATTTTGAAATGAACATCGAAAACAAAAGTAAATCGCATTTTTGTAAGACTCATATGTACTACTAAAAGGAACTCTAGACTAACTGTATTTCAATATTCAGTTAAAATACAATTAATCTAGAGTTCCTTTTAGAAGTACATAGGGGTCTTACCAAACAAAATTAACAGTGTTGTTTCAAATGCAAAGTAATTCAATTTGCGAAAATGGAAATCGTCCAGCAGAAAAATATCCCAGAACAAACAACGAAAGACAAATATGACGAACTTTTCATGTTATCCAATAACCAAAATTTTTAAGTTCATAAGGAATGTCCTTTTTTTTTTAAAAAAAAATGTATAACATTTGGGTACATGTAGAGATTTACTTTTTCATATTCATCTTTTCCTTATTTTTAATTCTATAATTTTTACGCCCAGCGTAAAACGTGTACTTTTAAATTTTGGTCTTATTTTTTTTTGTTTTAAAATTAGAATATACGGTGAGCAAAATCGAATTATGAGAGAATTAATTTTGATAAAACTGACTACGCATCCATTTTTTTTAAAAATTTCTGCAGCTCATAAGGGGAAATAATTCATCAGATCGAGTTTACTTTGACGAGTCTTGAATGGATTAAGTTTTAATATTTTCGAAGAAATATTTATAAAGAAGCTTCAACATTTCATTTTTTCGGTTCAGAAAGATTTGAACAACCGGAACGACAAAAAGAAAAATGGTTCAAGCACTGACACATTTTGTAAAGGCTAATCATATTAAAGTTTCGATTCCAAAATTTTTCATGTTTTTCGGAGAAACTCTGGAATCCCAAAGAGGTTTTTCTGCGTTAGAATACTTTTCTCGGTGGTCCATCATTAGTGACCTCAAAAGATGCATCGATACTTTTTCATTAAAATTTTTAATAAGAAAACCTCATCTATCAGTCGAGTGTCAAGTTCGGGGTGTTAAAAACAAGAACAATGAAAAATGATTCTAAACAAGAAGAGAGAAAAAATTCACAACCAGCACGAAAACGATCGATCCATTCATTAAAACCTAATAACGTTCATCATAAAAAAAAAAAAAAAAAAGGGTGGTGGGGAGGGTAGATGCAACACTAACCGCTTCTAGAGGCCATCGAAATGCATCTTTGTTGGCTCAATCATTAATTTAGATGTATGATTTATCCAGTAATTTAATTACATCCAACTGGGCAGATTGAACATCCTGTAGTTTTAATCAAACTGAAATTAATCACCTTGATTAATCGATTCTCCCCAACCAATCAATTGATCGCGTGTGTTCTTAAAACTTTTTATGCCTGTATCGTTTTTTTTATTCATGCACCCTTTAATAACATACTTCAAAAGTTCTTTGAAACAAGAAACCATAATTCTTTTAAAGGGCTATTCCAAGTTTACTTCCAACCGTTGATAAAAAGGAGAGCAAAATATGTCTTTTTAGAAGACCTCGGCAATCAATAAAGTACACATTCGTTTTAAAATAATACATTTACAATATAGTTACAAGAAGCAGACCACCACGAAATTTTCGGTTTTCATTTGGTTTGAAAATTAGAATTGAAAATTTTGATTGAAAAGAGAATACTTTTACCATTTATTTGTCCTGAAAATATAATTGAACTGCAGCGATTCGACTTATAAAGTGAACTTTGAAAACAATTCAGGCTCAATAACAATTATCCCTCGTAAAAATGCTGCCAAAAATGATTCTTTTACAATTTACTGGCGGAATGCTTATATTCATTAAAATAAATGAGGGTCCTTAACGAAAATAATAAATGGGACGATGAAATAAAAGTTTTCATGGTGTAGTTTGAGTCCTTAGTATTTTCTGCAGTCAAACATACACAAAACTGTATTTCGTGCGTTTCCGTAAAAATTAAAAACTGTATACCCCTGCAACCGAATGGTGAGCTCTTGTTCGTCGTAATGAAAGGTCAGCACAACCTGCGGCATGCTTCCATCCGGGGATTGTGTGTGTGTGACCCAGGTAGTAGATAACAATAAGAAACAATTCCCAGACAAACAAGAAAAAGCCTTCTCGGAAGAAGTGAGTGATAAAACCTTGTTAGAGGCGGATTCCTTTTTTTTATGGACGGGGGCAAAAAAATAAGCACAGCGAGAGTTATGGCTGATCCATGTAATGGTCTATAAAAAAAATGCAGACAAAAATAAAATTCATTTTTCCAAAAGCGGGCCCTTGTTACGTGCGCTTAAAAATACGACGAAATAAACATGCTTCGGAACATGTTCTTCGGAAGAAAGAAAGGATTAACTTGATTTTCCAAGAAATCTCAAAACAGCGAGTAGGCTAACGAAGACGCGGGGCACATTTCTATACATATCTGTATATTTATCCGCCTCATAAAGAACTCGAGCAAGTATTTCCTCCACTGCTAGTCCAGAAGCAACACTCTCGCCGAAACTATTGTTTTAAGAACTACTGATGCATTTTCTTTTCTATTAGAATTATTTAGTTACCAAACGCCTGAACGTCTGAAGAGAATGGTATTAAAAGAAAACCCTCTTGTTAAGGTTGTGTTGTAAATCAGTTTTTGTTCAAATGAATTGTCATAAACTGATTTCCATGATAACAGAACGTGACTCTTCAACATTTTTATCTGAAAATGTGCTTCTTAAGAAATTAAAAAAAAAAAAAAATTTCGGGAAAACTTGATTCAGAATTATTATGGATTATAAAATTTTATGCATAAAAAATTGCAATTGATTTTGATATTTGCCAAATAAAAGTCGCCGAGTAAATCTTCGACATTACTTACAGCTTCATCTGTAGATCAAACATTCAGCAGAATTGTATTCTATAATTTTTTTTTTCAGTATTTAAAAAAGACCACACGAGAAAGTTATACAAATAAAATGGCTTAAACACTAAGTCAAAGAATATACTATTTTGGAATATCAATTTTAATGGACGCGATGCATGTGCACACGCACACGTTTAGATGAAAACTTTATTACATACTTTGCATCGATCTAGCAAAGAAAGTTTACAATTTGCAAAAAATGTAATTTTTATCCGAATATGTTTCCATTTCCCTCTCTCTCCCAAAACGTTATTTCTATATTTCACTACTAGAAGCGGAAGATACTTTCTCCAATAAAATGTCTTAGCATTTAAAAGAGGGCACAACACAATCAGATGTAACCGAAAAAAATTCATTTACTTCTCCCTATTGAAGATAAGCGTGAAACAAAGGGATGAAAGCCCAGAGCTCCTGGAACAGTGATCTTGTCCTAAAGAATTTGAATGAAACAAGTTACTATGGAATGCTTATCAGAACGAGCGTAATTTTTGTGTTTGTATCACGTTTTAATAATTACCCTTCGATGAGTTCTAAATATTAAATTTGTATCAATTTTTGATTATTTTTATTACAATTTATAAGATGTTTCTGCTTATAATACTCAATAATTAAAAATATGTTTCTTTTTGGTAACTGCGATGTAAGAGAATCTCGAGCAGGTTTAATCACATCTTCAAGTGGCATTAATAAATACTTTCTTCGAGGGAGGATGTTTCTACTAGTCGTGGGTGGAATGGAAACTTTTGTAGACTCAAAATATCGTCATATTGCTCTGGTTCGATGTTTATTCAACATGTTTCGACGTGATTTGTGTCCGTTCAACATCGCTGCAATCATAAATGCAAGCAAATTACCAGCCAAGTGGATACTTGTTTGACCGTAGGAAAAAAAGATGGATAATTTGGTGGGGCGAGGAGGATCGTTTTCCAGAAAATTATCATAAAGTTCGTCAACGAGAGGAATTGGCGCACGGGAGACAGAAAAAGCCATCCATCTCGCTCCCGAATGCACGAACGTGTCTTGGGGCTCTTTCGGATGCTGTGCGCCTCTGATATATTTATTCCATTATTCAACGCTATCTTTAACACTTTCTTTTTCCAGGCGACTGGCGATCGATGTTTTTTGAGAATTGTTAAGTACACATACGAGATGGGATATCTGGATGTTCAATTTCACCGACAGATTTCAAACAAAACTATCCCTTGTTTCATTTGGTGAAGGAAATAAATTCCTTTTTACAAAACGTTTTTCAAAACGACTGCGCGAACTGTAGTTTCTCAAAAATTTCTCAATACCATTTATTTCTTTAAACATTTGTATTTATGTTAAGCAATGTTTATTGTGAATGGAGCGATCAAACATGGCTCAAAAGTAGCGAACATGTTTTAAAATTTTACTGCAAATGTTATCCTACAGAAAACTGATCAGATTTGATTATGCATAATTTTCACGGTTGAAAAATACGAATAAAATCTGTCTTATTCTTTCAAAAAATATGCGATTTTCATTATTAAACTCAAACGATTGTAAGAAATTCTATAAGAATCTTCATTATGCAGGCTATATTATAAGAGGCTTCATATGCAGAACTTTTGTCCATACAGACAAAAATTCTGCATATTTTTTATCTAAAATATAAAGTTTTTTTTAAAAAAACCCACAGGAATATATGATTTTTAAAGTAAATACGTTATACAAAATTCTATTAAGAAAACAATACCATTTGATAAGAATTTTTGTTATTTTAATGGTTCCTGCGCAATTCACCCGAAACAGAATTTTCGGAGGAATATATATGTATATATATAGCGTAAACTTTCTTCTTGAATTTATATTCACAGATAATTTATAAAAAGTAATGATTTGGATGATGAATTAAGATGGATATAATTTTTTTGCAACAAATTCGAATATTTTTGTAGGGAAAAAAAACACATACATACACAAAACTGATTAAAGAATCCTTCAATTCTCACAGAAACGGGATCCGCACATGGCCTCAAACTCGATATTCAAAGTTATATTTTATTGAGCTTTCCCGCAAAGAAATATCCGCATATTTTTAATAAAAAAATACATATATCTCCTGTTTTCAAATTTGAATTAATGTAAAAACGTGAAGGCTTTTATCTCTACCTGTTCGTGGGACGAAAGGCAATTTTTCAATAACCGCGCGGAGTCTTTCGGGTGGGATATCAAAGCGCTATTTGGGGAGAGAGCATTTACAATCAAAAGCTAATTACGAGGGAAAGGATGGCGCTAATCAAACGCGCGCCGATCATGGGGAAGGAAAAATCCTTCCGTTTTGTAGAATCGCATGAAATATTCATGAAGGGCCGATTTCTTATAAGAGGGCCCATTTTCTTTTCTAGAAGGAGAGGGGAAGAAGGGGTGTTTTGTGGAAGTACGACAGATGGTCCCTCACCATTCGGAGACCAACAACACAAGAGGGAGGATCATGTATTCGGTGAACGGTCTGAGTAAAAATGGATGAGTAAGGTGGGGGAGAGGGGATGGCGCCAAATTTGTCGCCAGCAGAAGCGGAAAGGAGAGCTTCGAATCGATACCCAGCAAAACTCTTTTGGATTTTCTTTTCTTTTGGATCGTGAGCCAGTTAAATATCGAATGTCTTTTAAGTAGTTCTTTAGTAAATACTGTTCGCTCTATCGTTATTGACTCAACTCATCGATGATGGTTGTCATAAAGTTGCGAAAGATTTCTGCTGAACTACTGGAAAGAAAATGTTTTTTGTTTCTCTAATTTACTCGTAAGTACTTTTATAATAAGTAAAAAAGATTAAATGTGAAAAATGAAGCATTAAAGAAAATGTTTAAGCATCTCCTTACAAAAGGAGAAAAGCACACCTCGTTAAAAGGATATTAAAAACCATGTTTTAATGTTATAAAATATTATCATCATCCAGTTTTTTTATGTAGATTTTTTTAAAAAAAAAGCTTCACGAGTCTTCTGAATGAATCCTTCTATCTGCTGTTTTGGCTGTGGATCGGGTTTTAGAATTTTAACGAAGCGATTCATTCAACGAAAACAGCAGTACAGAATCTTACGTACAGGTCTCGAAAAGGAAAAAAAAATGTTCTATCACACGGAAACAAGGATCATGCGATGTCTTGATTCGGAACATGCGGCCATTTCTCTCGTTTGTATTTTAAACTGAACTTTGTGACATACACTTCGATTCAATTATATCCATTGGAAAAAAAAAACAATTTTTTTCAGTCTTACATGTTCTTCATTTCTTTTGTTTTAGAAACCAAAAAGTGATTAACAAAAAGTAATGCGCACCAGCGAGTGGTCTCTGTGATGCAGACGCTCCACACCTTTGGTGAAATAACGTTTCTAGTCATTCTTTTTTTTTTATTTGAAGCATTTCGCGCAGAATTTAAAAAAAAATAAATTATAACTCAATGTCCAATAACAAATATTTTTATTGAATATCAGGTTCGGTGTTAAATGGAATATATAAAATAAAGCTCCTCGATTCACAGACACTGCGAAGTGATTTTCTGTTACTTTTCCATTTAGAAATATCAAATGGTCGAGGGATTAAGCTCTAATTTTTTGAAATCTATTTTTAAACAGTTAATCGAACAACGTTACGGAAAAAAATTAATCAATTTTACAACACATCATCCTTAATATCACCATAGAGAATATTAGCATTTTTTTTTTTTGAAATTTCATTCAGAATAGTGGAATAATAATATTTATCCTTAATTGAATTATTAAATTCACTGCAAAGTGAGAACTAACTTGTATCGTGGTATTGAATCAATAGTTTTGGTTAAGGTGGTCATTTTCCATCTCTTAAACGCGTGAATAATAATAATAAAAAAAGATGAGACTGTTTAAAACTTCTTTGGCCATTTGCATTTCGTACTGAGAAACTACAGCGGGAGAGAATCTTATATTATTCAGGGCAGAGACAGAAAGCAAATGCTGATATATAAAATGAATAAGACCGAGGCAAATAAGTGCGGATATATATACTTATACTCTTCTTTTTTTCTCTCTTTCGAGAGAGAGTTTTTCCGATAAACTCCTTTTCCAAGATGGCGAGTGGAATGCGATTCATCAAAGCACGCGAAACGAGTTCAGGAAATGGAAGAAAATAAACTATTCGGTGAGCAGTCTATTTACTGGACCATTTGGAATGGCCCGATAAAGAGAGAAAAAGTCCTTCTCCGTAGATTTTCAATTTTTCCATATCCCACGAGATGATAGGAAAGAAATACACATGACTAATCCAATGAATGGAGGTTAAAATACGAATGATATTCCTAGGGAATTTTAATTAACAAGACGATGTTTAGAATGACCCGAACGTATAAGTATTATTCGCCCTAAAACATTATTGAGAACTCGTGCTCTCCGCAACAACGAACAAAAATCAATTAAAAAAAGAATTTTAAATTTAAAAAAAAAAAAAAAAAACCTTTCATTTAAGGAGTTTTTATAGTGCCTTTTAAATATTAAAAATCTCCTCCTCCACCGGACGGAATTCTATTATTATAAAGTAAGTCATTGTATAAACAAAAATTCTAAGCCGTGATTTCGTTACAATGTAATATACTGACTTAGAAAATAAAAAGAATTTAGTCACGCTAGACATATTCAGATATGAACTAAAATATAACATGTATTAAAATAATGCAGTGCAAAATTAAGTACAACATTCTACGCTGCGAACTTAAGCTTCAAATCTTTTTGATTGCTAAACTTCCCAAGAAATGATCCAGAATGAAACCACTTCTTCGCAACAACAACTGGTTGAATTTTCACACAAATAATATAGTTATGTCAGTTCCCATAAATAATAGGGTTTGGGATTCATTCACTCAGTTTAGCCCCGGTTTCACCAAACAATTGTAAAAAGATACCGATTAAATCAATTCAAGCAACATAATACATTTTGTTACACTTGAAATTTATAATCTTCTAAGTCGATAAATTTAATTTTACCTTAGCGTGATAAAAATTGATGGGCGAATATAAAAACAATGGAATTAACCTCAATACACGCCGGCACAGTAGAAGCTTCGCTCTCAGTCAAAGTCACAGTCAAATGTGTGAAAAACATTTGACATACATAAAAAAAAAAAAAAAAATAGAAAGAAAATTACTCGGTAAGGAAGAGAAGAAACACCGCCTGGAAATCACATTTCAAAGCGTGTAAATCAGATTCTATAAAATGAAGGCTACAACATCCTTTTTACTAAAAGGCAATGATCCATATTTATTAGTCCGCAACTTGCTTGGAATTGAGTCGTATAGCAGAGATTAAAGAGTGCAAAATAGTGGTGTGAGACTTTATTTCCTACAATCTGGTTGAAAAAAAGTTTTCCTAAACAGAGGAAGGAAGGAAAATAGTGGGCTATCAAAGAAAATACTGTACAAGATGAAATTATTCTTATTTTTGCGATTGTTTCTAAACAAGAAATAAAGGAAAACCAGAAAAAAAGTATACATGTATTATAGAAGAAAACATTTACACAATAAGAAAAATTATTTTTATTCATGTGGTGTATTGTTCCGTCTTGTACATTAAAGACAACAATTCAAAGTAGAATAGGTGTACGTAGATCCCTCGCATAAAATAACGGTATGCTACACCCTTCCTCCGGTAAAACATTTTCCATTCGTTAAGAGATGAAAGTAGGGAAATCATCCTTTCATTTATCGTTCCCACAAGGGTTCAATAAGGTGCAATTTAGGCGACTGTTTTACTTCATTCTACAATGTGTGATGCACTTTGCTGTATGGAAGGAAGCATTCAAACAAGGAAAGAACGATTTTTGGCATAGATGTCACTAATGAGGAGTTTGTGCTTGGCGACATGGACATAAGAATCTAATCTGTGGAACTCCCGAAGAGTTTTCTGTTTGAAATAGGGTTTTCTGGATTGATGTTTAAATGTACTGTTATTTGTTCAGCTGTGGATTGACTTTTTCCCCATCACATTTCTCTCTGGTCCCTATCTGACAACTCTTCCTTTTATGCCCACAATTTATACTTTTAAAAATAATACATTTTTTTAATACGTGGCCATAGTTTTAAACCAAGGCGAGCCCCAATAATCCCGCCTTTCTGTGTGTGCGGGCGAACGACTAAGATTTATTTAAAAGTAATATTACATAACTGGTGTCTAATATATAACAGAACCACTCACAGCAGATGGTTAACTTTCAAACACGTTGGAATGTTTAGAAAACGCCTGCGTTAACTCAATAAATTTGCATAGGAGCTTCTTCAGGCGCTTATATTATTTTGTCTATCATCTTTAATATCAAAGAGAAAACAAAATGAATGCTTTCACTATGCGCTGAAAGAGGATTAAAAAAAATTCAAACCCGACAGTTAGTTTCCAGAAATACCCAAAGACAACAAAATGTCGAAATGGTCCTTCGAAAACTCGGTCAGCCTTCGTTCAACAAAAGTGAAAATCCCATGAAACCTGATAACTACGGCGTGTGTAAGTTAGTTTTCATTCGATGGCAACAATTTATTTAATTCACTTATTTGTTTATCCTTTCAACAACCAACAAACTAAACAGAGAACTCGAAACGATCTCTTATTTAAAAAATCGATACTTGAGCCAGAATACGTTAAGAATTCATTTGAATACATGCATATTAATAGAGAAAAGTTTTAAATAAAGTTGAAATCAGTCGTGTCTATGATTGAAGAAGAAAAAACACGATTCAAATCTTTGAAAAAAGTTTCTAATGTTGGGGATTTTCATATTGTGGAAGAAATTACTGGCGAGTTTATCCGAATTTATCTCGCAAGAAAATTTGCAATGCAAATTATAGGATTGTATTAATTATACAAGACATAACTTTAAAAATAACTCAGAAAGGCATTCGAATAGTTTTTCGTACTCCCAGGAATATGTTAAAAGAAATAAAAATAATTATTTGAATTTCGTCCTGAATATCTGTTCTGATTAGAAAAATTTATAAATCATCGATTTGCCTCTAACTACATAAAAAAGAAACCTTTTTCTTTAGAAAATTTCTTTGTCGTTCTTAATCTGTATTAATTCATATATATATATATATATATATGTGTGGTACAGCGGGTGTCTGTTATTGAGAGATATATATATATATATATATATATATATATGCCCGCACACACACAAGTATATATATCCTCTGACATTATTTCCTTTTACATAAAAATAAGACAAATGTTTGAATTGTAAATAAGAGCTTGCCATTATATTCATAAAATTCATTTATTCCAAGAGCAGATATGGACTGAATTTTTCGTGAAGATTTTATTGTGGTAATGTTCATGTTCATCTTCTCCAGCATGAAAGCATCTAGTACAAATATTACTTCTTATTTTAGAGAAAAATTGTCAATGGTGTTGTTTGGAGATACTGAATTTCTTTTTCAGTGAAGGTGATCTCCGAGATATTTTTATAAAATATTCATTTCTTAGGATGTTTCCATCAGAAATTTCCAACATTTCATCTGTCGATGGAGTTGCCGTTATCAGACAATTCCCGTTGGTTACCCCAACATTAACAAATATTCTTTCCAAGAGAGTTCAGAAGGGAAAACTAAATAAACGATTACTACTCCTCTTCTTTTTACAGAACTGCTTGGATACCACAGTTTAAAATTATAAAATCAGTAAACAAAGTGTTAAGCCCTTTTTACTTAACAGTATAAAGTCTTAAACTTAAGAGTCACATCAAGGCCAATACAAAGATTAAAAATAAGATCGAAGCTACAAGTCGCGATCTGGATTTAGCCCAAAGACATTCTATTCCGATGTACGTCTCAAACATTTTTAGATATTCTTGCATTCTATCGTTCGTTTGGAAAATGGTAAGAAAACATGTCACAATTTTCATCATGATGCAATTTCTTTTCTTTTTGAGTTATTATATATCTCATGGGCGGCATTACACTTCATATGCAGACGGTAAAAGCTTTAGTTCTCGTTTTTCAAATGCCCCCCCCCCCCCTTCTGAAAGAAATATTCATCCGAGCTTCATCGAATCGTAATACGACGCGCACAAGACACAGCTCTGTTCGATTCAGAGAGTAGCTTAATAGGAATTTTTTTTTCCTGTCCCCCTCCCCGCCTTTCAGGAGAATGAATGGGGAAAAGGGTGGAAACTAATAGAACTTTACAAGGAAATAAAAAGGGGTCACCATTAGAAAAGAAATTCTATGCCTTCACCGTTATTATTGCGCAGAAAGAGGAGGGAAGGGGTACATCCAGTTTAATATCCCTTCTCCACCGTTTCAATTAAGAACAGATTGAGGAAAGGATTTTCGGGACGTTTCTGATTACGTTCTCTCCCCCCCCCCAGCCTCTTTGACAACCATTTTGTGAAAGGGACTATTTTCGTAGCGGAAGAATTCTCGGCGTTGCTAATTGGAATCGCGCATTAATACACCGGATGGGAAATGGCGAATAATGACAATCCGAACAATTTTTAAAATTTTCTATTTCTTCCTTTTTTTTTTTTTTACTTCCACAAAAGAAGACCCCATTTTCAGCACTTTTTAGTGTCTCCTTGATGTTGTCTGCACGTGCTTGTAAAAGATTTCGAATCTGGATTAAAATATTCTTCGGAAATATCACTATATAATTTTTTATCAATTATTCAAATATGTGAATATCGTACACCGCAAGAGAGAGGAAAAAATTAGTGTTTACTCATACACTATATGATAAAAAAAATTTGAACATCTGTCAAGCTAATGGATTTTGATGTCGAGCATCTGGTTCTCAGACAGATATAAATGAAGTCAAACGTGTTTGGAACGGTAATTTGAAAATTAGAAAAGTACACCCCCATGAAAACGCGAGCTAAATGGTTTGGAACATGGTGAAGTGATTGGTTCTCACTGCTGTTGAAAGTCAGTTCTTGAAATGTCTGGGATGTTAGGCGTGCCCATTCTACTGAGTGAGTTTAATGGCGCAAGACCCAGATGTGTCTATAATGTGGCAAAGTAACTGTATTCTTAAGAAAATGGGTAGGAAAGGGAAATACTGGTTGACAAGAAGAACGGTCGCAAATCGAGAAGTTACACTAGGGTAGCCCTTGGACCCGTCACCCGAGTTTACCAAAGAAAGTAAGCCCCATAAGAAAGAAACACATCATTAGGGTAACTCTGGTTATGATTCTCATACTTACCATAAAAAGGTAAGTCCCTGAAGAGCCCGTTCTACTGTAAATGATGTTATCATGAAGTGGAAACATATAGGAGCTATAACTGCGATTTGATAGATTATGCCCTCTAAAAGACAGGGAAGGATTAAGGGGCGAAGGACCTCGTAATTTTGACTTTTGATCGATGGCGACACCTATGGTGGAGCAACTCCCTCTTCAAACTTCCATAACAGCGCATGAGTCGGATATGACTATGCTGCTCCAAAACAAGTTGTAACTGTAAAAATAAAATTTGCTTGACGACGAGGAGGGTCGAAAATAGAGAAGGATCGCTAGGGTATTCTCGGGGCGTGTCACTTGCGTTTACCAAAGACAGTAAACCCCTTGGGATAGGAAATGATCATTAGAGTACTTCGGGTGAGTAATGCATGTACTCACCTGAAGGTTCGTTCCTAAATGTTAACATACACCTCGACAGATTTAACGTGCACCAGCCACGCTACACGGCAGTTCTTTAGTGGCATCAGGAGTGAAACCTATGATTCGACAATACGCCGGCTGCAAGTTCGTTTCCGTAACCACTAAAATAATGCGACTATTAGACAAGGATCGTAGAGCACTAAGGAGAAAGTAGATTCACGTAGATTTGGGCGAAAAAATTTGTCATGAATTTCAAGATGTAACTTTGGATGCCACAAAGACGGTTCAGCGCGAACATTGATCTATTAATTTTTATGGCAGAGATATTGCTTATAAATTAAACAGTACCGCTACTAAAGCTAAGCGTCGGTTACAGTGGAAAAGACATCGACAATATTGGTAATGGCATCACGTGTTATGGAGCGACAAATCAAGAAAAACTTTGAATGGTACAGATTGGGTGGGGAAATTATCGAATGAACGCTTTTTAATTGTGCCACAAGTCAATTTTGGGAGCTAAGCAACAATGCTTTGGGGCAGCTTTTCATGATTTGGTCTGGTTTCACAGTTTTTCCTTTGGTTCTTGTGAAAGACTGATGCCTATTTGGGAATTTTTAGCAATTCCACACAAATTACATTGTAGAAAAAGTTCGAAAAAGACCTTCCCCTGTTTGAACAGAATCGTGCTCCATATCATATTGTGCGACTTGTGCGAAGGTAATTTGTTGACATTGGTATGCATGAATTGCCTGGTCTTCTCACAGCCCACGTGAAGAATTTGAACTTGAATCGTGAAGAATTTCTGTGGAATGTATTCGACTGCGATCTAAGCTAAATCGGTGACAGAACTTATCTGTGCTCTGCAAGAATGGCAAACAATTCCAGTAGCAACGTTACAAAAATTAATGCACAACCTTCCCCACAGAGTAGAGACTGTTATTATATATATATATATATATATATATATATATATATATATATAT